>MU834239.1:0-48513 GCA_029204225.1 Diphasiastrum complanatum | reverse complement strand
TAGTGAGACTCTTGAAAGAGGGCGAAGTCTTTCCTTGGACTGAAGAGAACCAGAAAGCCTTCAAACAATTGATTGGCTTGGTCTCTACAATCAATCAGTCTCAGAATTTATGTTAGTTTGAACTGTAATCGAGATATAGATTGACTCCTTTACCATTTTCATCACATCGATAACTTGTTTAGGGGTCATTTATATCCCATCATTGGTGCGTCTGCCGGAGGAGCAAGTTCCTTCCAGTTTCTGGGTCTATTGTATTTGGAGGTATAGTGAGGGTGTCACTGAATGATTAGTTTTCCCAAATCCTATTGTTGGATGTCTGATGAAGATTCACTCAATTCATACTTAAAGTCACTGATTGAGAAACAGAAAACCCCTGGTCTTGGTGAGGGCATTGCACATCGCACAAGAAGTCGTACTATCCTAGAGAGATTAGGACAAACTTCTACATCCCTTCTCCTAGAACCAGAGTTGGCGGACATGAGTAGTACATTTAGAGACCCTAAAATACCGGGGTTGAATTACCTTTGGAAGAAATTCCTGATTTATTAGCTAAGACTATAGACGTTGGTCCTGATTCCAAGGAAGTTTTCCCCGAAAGTAGTGAGGAGTTGAATCCAACCAAATGGCGAACCAAGTCGTAAGAGGTGCTCAAGCCATACTCGTTGGTACGAAATGTGATCAAACCTAAATCATTAACCCAAGCTATGCCTTCTTATTGGGCTACCTCTTAGGAAGATCCAAGAAACATGTAAATGACTTTGACCGGTCCTGTTGGATTAATAGGATAACGGACGAAGATCACCAAATGTTGTTATTCAATGGGACATTGTTTGGGGGAGCCAATGATTGGTATTACCGTTTGGAACCATACTCCATACTGAGTATGGGTGCCTTTATTACTAAATTCCTAGGAGAATTTTAAGTACCGAAATCTAGAGACCATCTGATCTATGCTCTTACGGGTTGTAGACAGGAAGAGTGGGAGATAGTATCTCAGTACAATTGGAGGACTAAGGAATTGGTGAGACAATTTGGAACCAATGCCCTCCTAAAGACTGGATTCTGTCACTTTACTTAAAAGGATTGAAGTACGCTATTCAAGTAGATGTGAGGAAATCAGCTCCAAAAACTATTGAAGAAGCAATCACTAGGGCACTAGAAATTGAAAATTCTATGATATCGACCCAAGAGGTGGTGGCATTAGCCAATGCCTCTAGGTCCTATTCATGGGGTGGACAACAACCAGGCCCTGGAAGGATGAATGGTCATCCTCAAGCTGTACCTTATGCTACTGCAACCCAAGCAACTGTATCACATTCTCCTTTCATTAGAAATGCAGAGTTGCCTCAGGCGTCTATTAGCAATCAAAGAATTGAAGTCCAAAATGCAAGTATATGTAAAGCTGCTGCTGCAGTACCTGACCAAAATGCGATGGGAGGATATGAATCATCTTCGTCAAATCCTTACGATATGATAAAGAATTACATGGATGTAATGTCCAAAAATATAAAGTCCCTAGCCCTTGACGTCAATTTTCTCAAGAGGCAACAAAATTTGATCGATGAGAGATGACCTGATCGACCAAAAGAGCTATCTTGCCGAATTTGTAAAGTTGATCGTCTACTAAGAGATTGCCCCAACCTTAAATGTACTATATGAGGGAAGAAAGGCCATACTGATGACCGTTGCTACATAAAAGTTAAAGCTTCAAATGAACAAGCCAATCAACCTGGCTCTTAAAACCATAGAGTTGTTGGACCTTCGAAGGACTCTGCTGAACCAATTCGAATTCTCCAGCGTGGCGACTATGATGAAGGATGACGTATGTGCCTGATTGATGTTGTACCTGAAGAGGCGCAACTTGAATGTTTAGTGATGCGCAAAAGACAGTTGTTCTGAATAAAGGAAAGCATGTTTCTGATGATAAATTATCAGCCGTAGCTGATGAGCCCGTGATAGAGAACCAAGTTGTGAAAGACGTTATTAATGATCTGACGAAGACCACTAAGAAGCGTCTGGATGTCCTGATTAGGTTTGAAAAAAAGAGCTGGAGAAGGAGGGCACCATTAGAGTCTTATGAACCATTCAAGTTAGTGGACCATTTGCATAAGACCAAAGTAGATATCAACTTACTCTAGTTGCTGCAAAAATCCCCGACAATAAAGCGAGAGCTTAGGGAGGTGTGAAGAACTCGATGGCTTGATGGGCATAAGCCTATTGTGGTTGAAGTAGATCAAGTATCAAGCAATGGATTAGAAAAGAGCTGTCCCAAAGTTGATGCTATTGTTGACAAACTATTGATTGCTGATGTTATAGTCAATGCTGGAGCTATAGTAAATGTTATGAATGCTAATTTGTGTGAGAGATTGAATCTGGATTTAGTAGATAGTGGGAACTTGACCTTGAAGCTAGCTGACAATTTGAGGATGAAAGCTGAAGGTATACTGAGTGGGTTGTCTGTGAGTGTGGCTGGGAAGGTTGCCAAAGTAGACTTTTACGTTGTGTGTATGCAGGCTGGTAGGGAAGCATATGCTATGCTATTAGGTCGACCATGGCTTAGGAAGACCGATTGTTTGGTTGATATTCCCAGTGGTCATTTGATTTTTGGCCGTGGAAAGAAAAGAGTAGTTGTGAATGCATATCCAAATTTGCCTGAGAGCAAAAGGGCAGAGATTTTTGATACTTATTAGGAGGGTGAAGATTCCGTGTCTAGTGATTATGAAGAGTCTACTTCCAAGGAAGCAGTGTTGCTGCTAATTGAACAATATGAGGGTCGTGAACCTCTGGTATGTGTTAGAGACGCCGATGCGGATAAGATCATGTGTGACGCTCATAACGAGGATAAAGTGTTGTTAGTCAGTGCTCACCTAGATAAGGAGTCCAAAAAGCTGATATCAAATTTCTTGGTAGGTCAAAGAGTGTATTTGCCTGGAATTATGATGACTTTAAAGGTATACCACCAGCCCTAGCAGTTCATTGAATCTCGTTGAAACCTGATGTAAAGCCTGTCATGGAACGACAAAGGAGGTTAGCTCAACATCTCATGGCACCTGTAGCTGAGGAAATCCGGAAAATGAGGGATGCTGGCCTTATATTCCCTATCAACAATATTGAATGGTGTTCGGCAATTGTATCCAAAGTTAAGAAGAATGGGCAAATCAGAGTTTGTGTGGACTTTAAACCCCTTAACAGGAGTATTGTAAAGGACTACTACCCTTTACCCTTCATCAACCAGATGTTTGATCAGTTAACTGGAAAGCAGATGTATACTTTTATGGACTATTTTGCAGGCTATAACCAAATAGCCAATCAAACATGAACCAAAACATAAAATATGTTTGTTGTTTGTACAATTACAGTACCCTACTGTATTTCACACGTGTGAAATCAAAAATAGCAATAAATGAGCATTCTACACACAAGATTGCAAGATAACACCAAGATAGTGCACCAATGAGTAATAGAACCCAAAGAGAACCATGTATAATGATGAAATGAGAGAGAGAAGAGAGAAGATGTGCCTCTCCATGAGTTACATCATTTTATAGAATTTTCAAACTCTATTTGGCCACTTGGCTTTCCCTCCAAATGTAAACCCTACTATTTTTGGGTCTAGATTCAATGTACCCAAAGTTCAAATTTGAATCTCTCTCAAATTCGACTACCAACTTTCCCACACTTTCAAAAAGTGCTTATTGAATGTATTTTGAACTAATATAACTTCAAAAAGTTTATCTCTAAGTCTAAAATGAGTTTTGGCCTCTTATTGACAATTTACCAAAATGTGACTAAACTAGACTAAACTAGTTGAAATCTCTCACACTCCCTCTTCAACTAGTTTTGGCATAGTTTTGACAATAGAACTTTGATCCAACTTTAGAATGATCTCCATCCTAAGTATAGATCTCCTTTCTAAGGTTCTAAAGTATCTTTCATAATTGATATAGAGAATAGTGTCCAAATTGGATGCTTTACTATTTCTTACATCAATTTTACACATCAAGATATAACTAGAACATGAAGAACCAAATAGAATGTAAATGAAATGATTCCTCCATGCTTCAAACTTTGAACTCTTTGGAAAATTACAGCAACTAAACACTAAATGTGAGTGATGGCCATTTGCTTGCTTGTCTCCTCCAACTTTGTCCTTTCTTGATATGTCTCCACCATAAAACTCCATGAATGAGCGTCCATCTCCATCTTGCCACAAGATATCATCAACACTTGATGACTTGGCCATGAATGAGTGACATAATAAACCTCCAATAGCTTCATTTCCATCAGCAAAACCAGCCAAGAATGTACAACTCCAACAATAAGATATTGCAAGACAATGTAGCTAGTTTGTCCATATCTTGACAATTTGCATACATCCACATGAAATGGCTCAAACATGGGATAGGACAAGTAAAGTAAACTTGAACAACACTTTCTTGCTGCTCCTTTGACCTTACTTGAGTCTTCAATAAGCTGCAAAAACAGATCCAAAACAAAACTTTGTTTTCCAGATCCATTACTTGTTTTTCTAGTATGAAAACCATGAGAACCATTATCCACTTGCATAGCATCATCTACACAAGAAAATTCTCCAAAACATGTGATTAAAACAAAGTGAGTCGCTTCCACTTGTTTACATTTCTATTGATCATCAAAGATATCAAAGATATGAATATCTTCAGACCCGAACCTCTGGAAATACTCCCTCTCAAACATATGATCTAGATCCAACAAGATCTCATCAATGCTTGATCTCAAATTTCCACAAAGGTTAGTGAAAACAATGTCACCAATGTCACCATCATAAATTAAAAGATAGATTCCAAACTTTCCATCCAACATGAAGTAGAGTAGGTGAAGATGAGTATCAAACCTAATAAATCCAATCCTCTTGAGTCCATAACAAACCTCAATAAGCTCACCAATGAGATCTCCCTTGCCTTGAAAAAATTGTCTCTCGATTTGCTCCACTTAGTCTTCTCCAACCAACCTTTTGTCATCTCGATCATGAGTGAACAATTCACAATCATATAATCCTTTGAGTTGATGAAGAGATGTGAGATCCATGCCTTGTATCTTCCCAAGAACCAATCTTCCATTGCTCTTTCCTTCATAAGACTCCCTCTTAATGATTGCATCATAAGAAGTAGAAACCTCAAAGACATTAGAAGCCATGAAAAAAATGATTAGTACCTTCAACATAAGGATGATTGAAGTACTCTCTTTTTTCAAACAAGAACTTCTAATCAATGTTTTAGGTAATGACTCATATGATAATGATTCTTCCTCACTATCATTCACAATGACATCATTCAAAGTACATCCTACTTTGAACTCTTCACATACTTCTCTTCTTCTTGACTTGTGACTATCTTCCTCACCGAGTCTCTTGATAGAACCATTTGATCTACTCTCTTTATGAAGAGATGTGACTCCACTTGCTGGAAAAATGACTTTCTTGGAATCATAACAAAAGAACGTAGAAGAACCACCTCCTTCATGCATGCACCTAGCAACATCCTTTTCCATATGATCAAAGAAATCATTAACAACAATCTTTTCCAAGGAAGAACCTTCACCACCTCCATTGATGAAGTTAGCTCTTTCCTTACCTTTTGCATGCTTGCACTTGCCATGAAGAACCATTGAAACACCATCATTATCCTCAAGACTAGCCAAGTTAGCACAAAGATGAACATCTCCAAGAAGCATATTAGATCTTGACCTAGATCTAGCATAAGGAAGTTTGTTAGACTTTGCATAAGATCCACCAATCTTATTGATCCTAAAAGGTAGCTTTGGAAAGTTGAGACCAATATCCTTTTCCATTCCATCCTTTTTGTTAGCCATAACAAAAGAATCAAGCTTGAAAAGTCTACCTTGTCTATTGCCTCTAGCAGCCAAGATTTCTTCCTTTGTAATGAAACAAGCATCACCACCAAACTTTACCATGTATCCTTTCTCTATCATTTGACCAACACTTAGCAAATTCTTTGAAAGTGTAGGAATGTAAAGAACACCATCAAGTCTTGTTTTCCTATTAGTAGAGAGACAAATAGGAATAGAACCAATACCTTCAATCATACACTCACCACCATTGGCCATATGAATTGCTTTCTTGGCTCCATCATAAGTGACCAAAGAAGTAAAGAACTCCTTGTGACTAGTCATGTGTGAACTAGCTCTACTATCAATCCACCATGAATCTTTGTCACCTTCACTTGATATTGGACTTGAAGAACACATCAAAAGAGAATCACCACCACCTAGATCTTCATCATTAGTAGTAAAATTGATTTGCTTGCTACCTTCATCTCTTTGCTTCTTCAAACATTCATTTGCAAAATGCTCTTTGATTCCACAATAAAAGCATTTCAACTTAGACTTATCTTTCGTTTTGCCAAAAGAAGAAGTCTCACCTTGATCTTGCCCTTTAGACCACTTGCCTTTGCCTTTGCCCTTGAACTTGCCTTTGATGGACATAGCCTCATCTTCATAATAAGATGTCGATGTAGATCCATCTCCTCTTCATTGAAGCCTATACTCCTCATTCACCAAGATCTCTTGCAAACCCACAATACTTGGCAAAGTCTTTTGAATAGCAAAACTTTGAACAAGATTAGCATGATCATCCAATAAGCCATTAAGTATAACCTGAACAAGTTCTACCTCCTTAATGCTGTCATCAATACATGCTAATTTATCATTGAATGCTTTAACCCTCAAAACAAAAGCATGAGTACTCTCTTCCTTCTTTTGCAAACTTTGAAAGATTTGCCTCCTAAGAGTAAGCACTCTTGATATAAACTTGGATTCATAAAGCTTCTTCAAAGCTTCCCAAGCCTCCAAAGATGATGTGGACTTACCAACTTCCTTGAGAAGTTCATTGGTAACATTCATCTTAATCATGTGTAGAGATTTCTTTGCTCTCTTGTCATACCTCACTTGATCTTGAGGTGCTTGAGGCCTCTCCTCCACACCTACAACAATATCCATCAACTCATTCATCTCCAATAAGGACTCCATCCTCACCTTTCAAGTAGAATAGTTGATTGAGGTAAGCCTATCATTGCTCTCCAATATAAAGCTTCCACTTGTAGCCATGTTGAAGTGACTTGATATTTTCTTTCAACCTGTTCCAATGCACAAAGAACTCTCTTGAATGTCAACAAATGAACTCAAGAAGAAATCACAAAGATATGGAACCTCTCAAATCTCTTCTAGCATTTCTAACTAGAAAATCAACACATAGAATAATGAAATTTTGATCAACCTATGATCTATCCTCAACCTAATAATTCTTGCCACTTCCTAAGATTGAAACACACTCAAATGAAGTTCAGTAACCTCACAAACTAGAGATGCAATCAAAATTAGGGGTTTGACAAAATCACAAAAAATTGAATATCTCAAATTCTACATGCAATTTCTAGAAACTTGATATATCTTCTTGTAGACTCCAATGAGACCTTCCAAATGCACAAAATATCATCTAGATCTAGTAAAACAAGTTTGAAATCAGAATTGATCAAGTATATAACCCTATATTGAGTTTTGAGCTACAAAAGATCAATTCTACACATGCAAAAATGCTGATTTTTGAGTAGAGATCAACCTAGCATGCTCTAGCATTGGTAACTCCTCCAAATCCTTGCTAAATATGGCTGATCCTTTCATAACCTGGAATACAATAGCTCTGATACCATGTGAAGGATTTCAGATCATTCACGATTCAATCCATGTCCCTGATCTTTGGTTACAATAAGGAGCAAACCAACAATCCTGCCAATGTAGAAAAATCAGCATCTACATACAAAATGAGATGCAAACTCTAAGAGATATTGATCAAACATGAACCAAAACATAAAATATGTTTGCTGTCCATAAAACTATAGTACCCTACTATATTTCACACATGTGGAACCGAAAATAGCAATAAATGAGCATTCTACACACAAGATTGCAAGATATCACCAAGATAGTGCACCAATGAGTAGTAGAACCCAAAGAAAGCCATGTATAATGATGAAATGAGAGAGATAAGAGAGAAGATGTGTCTCTCCACGAGTTACATCCTTTATAGAGTTTCCAAACCCTATTTGGTCACTTCGCTTTCCCTCCAAATGTAAACCCTACTATTTTTGGGTCTAGATTCAATGTACCCAAAGTTCAAATTTGAATCTCTCTCAAATTCGACTACCAACTTTCCCACACTTTCAAAAAGTGTTTATTGAATGTATTTTGGACTAATATAACTTCAAAAAGTTTATCTCTAAGTCTAAAATGAGTTTTGGCCTCTTATTGACAATTTACCAAAATGTGACTAAATAGACCAAACTAGTTGAAATCTCTCACACAGGAAATACCCACAATAGGGTCCACGAGCCAAAGTAGTGCCGGTCTCTCGACACTAGGCTGCAACTGTCGTGAAGGGGCGCTGTTGTCGGTTCTTTTATTGCTAGGACATGGATGCTTCAGGAAAAGCGTGGGTAGAATTTGCTTACGTAAAACCTGAGGCTTTATTGGTGGATAATCAGCAAGAACCGAGACTTGCCAGATTTTCAATAATACCCATAAGGGTCTGGTGCCCATTCCAGATAACCTTGTTCATCGACAATTGGGTAGTTGAGACATTCCATCGGAGGATTCCAAGATAAATCTTGCTGATCTAATGGATTCTCATAGATTGGTGCAACTGGTCCCAATGTCATAGACTCCCCCAAATTGTAAGGTAGATATGACCTTTTAGCTTGACTTTCTTGTCTGTTCAAGTAGTCGAGGTATGCCATAACCTGACGACTTTCCTCAGTAGTCAATATCATAGATTGAGGACAAGACTTTGTCATTGTACGCACTGGCGCTTGCTGTACTGGAGGCCTACTTGGGCTTGGATTCCCTAGATTTGGCCTTTGAAGAATGGATATACCCGGATTTGGCACTGGTTTGGGCTGCTGCATTATGGAACAATGAGACTTTGGTTGAATCTTGATCGTTGAGGGACAATTATCAACTTTAGTCTTCCCTTGGTCATTGCACTTCCCCGTTGAAGGCTACGTGATGGCACTGTTCCTTGGATCTTGTGCTGAATTGCCTTCTCGTCACTCTGTTGACACAGGTTCCCTGAGAGATTCATCACAAAAAAATCTTTGTAATGATTGCACTAAGAGCCTTGATAGAACCTGTCGGAATTCCTCGGTTGCCAATTTCTTGACTTTCTCAGTTATCACTGGCTTGATGGATTCTACCAGCTCTTGCTTCTGTGATGTTGTTGTCGATTTGTTCGTGGGTGTGTCTGTGTCCAAACGAGTGTGTGGCGCCCCCTGGCAACGACACCACTATTGTGTCGTCGATGTAGCATAGGGGTCCGTCGCTGGGAGCGAGAACCTCGCCTTCACCTGCATAGCAAGAAGAGAGAGGGAGAGGAGAAAGAGAGTGGAGACAAGGACAGAGAGAATACCTAGGCTGAGAAAGGCTTTGGGGGCTCGAGCACCTACCCAAAGCTATTCTATCCCAATGTAGAGAGAGAGAGAGAGAGAGAGAGAGAGAGAGAGAGAGAGAGAGAGAGAGAGAGAGAGAGAGAGAGAGAGAGAGAGAGAGAGAGAGAGAGAGAGAGAGAGAGAGAGAGAGAGAGAGAGAGAGAGAGAGAGATGGAGATGGAGAAACCAAAAGAGTTTTATTAGAATGAGAATGGAAGATGATACAATACAATGGAAATGGCTCCCTCTTATAGATTTTAGAGGTGAGCCTCCTTCACTCTCCTTCTAATCCAAGCCCTTCAAATAAACACAACTTAAATCTATTGGTTCTAAGAAAGTACAAGGGCACTCACATGATTCATGTGAGTTCTACTTTATGCAACTTAGATTCCTTATTTTTCAACTTGACTTTGTGAACTTGGGCCTCAAACTTATTTATTTACAACTAGGGCCCAAGTCACTAGAACACAACTTAAACTATTTGACTAGTGTGCTCATTGGGTTGGGCTTGCCTTCTAACTTTCCCACACTTTCAAAAAGTGTTTATTCAAATGACATATAGGCTAATGAACTTTGAAAAGTCAATCTCTAAGTCTAAAAACAAAGTTGGCCTCAATATGCCAAATATGGAAATCTAGCAAATATGATCAAACTAGTAGTTTTAGCATAGACTTTGACAACACTCCAAAGGATGTCCTATGCTTCATGAACAAGTCCTTTCCTAATGCTTTGGTGAAGATATCAGCTACACATTCCCTTGAAGACACATGTTGAAGCTCCACGTCCTTTGCAATGACTTGCTCCCTCACAAAATGATATTGCACCTCAATATGCTTGTTCCTAGCATGAAAGATAGGATTGGTTGCCAATCTTTGGGCTGATTGATTGTCACAAAAGATGATTGGGCTCTCTGAAAAATCTAGCAAGTGAAGATCCTTCATCATCCTCTTGATCCATACCATCTTTTTTGCACAATGTGTAAGAGCTTTGTACTCGGCCTCACTAGATGACAATGAGATAGTGGCTTGTTTCTTCGACATCCATGATAGTACTTGTTTCTTCGACATCCATGATATAGCTCCATCATCTATGAAAATACAATGAGCACTAATGGATTTTCTATCCATTACATCTCCAACATAGTCCGAATCTGAAAATCCAAAAAGATTAGGTGAAGATCCCTCATACAATATGCCAAAATATCGAGTTCCAATGATGTACCTCAAAACTCACTTTCCTAGCTTCCAGTGCTCCTCACTAGGATCTTGCATGAATTGACTCAATCTTCCAACACAATAGCTTAGATCTGGTCTAGTAATGGCTAGATGGATGAGTGAACCAACTAGCTTCCTATAGAGAGTAATGTCCTCAAAGGATCTTTCATTACCTCTTATAGTTAGCTTTACATGAGACTCCATAGGTGTATCACTAGCTTTTGCATCTACCATATGAAATCTTTCTAGAACAGAATTAGCATACTGTTGTGGGTATTTCCTGCACATAGTAATAAAAAAGTGGGTCCCACCACTTAAAATATTGTTGGCCAAGCCTTACCTAGTGGGCCCCACCACATTACATTTCTAGTCTGAGCATGATCCAGCTTCTTGCTTTCAAAAGCAACTGGTCTACCATCCTGATACCGCTCCAACAGCAAAGTCACTAGCATCCGTATCAACCACAAAGGGTCGATTAGGATCGACAATGTGTAAAATTGGAGCCGTAGAAACACAGTGCTTGAGAGTCTCAAAATTCTCATTCATTTCATTCGTCCACGTTATCAATGGACTTTTTCTACGGCTACAATCCTGTGAAGCCCAAAAATGATTTCACATCACGAATTGTCAAAGGTCTCAGCCATTCTCGCACCTTACGGACTTTGTCATAATCGATTTCAAGACCTTTATCCGATATCACATGGCCTAGGTTTTTGAGTTTAGTTTGAAAGAACTCACATTTCGACACCTTAGCATAGAGCTTTTCAAGACAATACGAAGATGCTCTTCATGCTCCTCAAGGGTCTGACTATAAATTAATATGTCGTCCAAATACACCACCACAAACTTTCCTAGATATGGACGAAGAATATCGTTCATCATCTGCTGGAAAGTGGCAGGCGCATTCGTGAGTCCGAAAGGTAACACTAAAATTTCATAATGGCCATATCTGGATCGAAATCCAGTCTTAGGAACATCTCCGTTCCTAATCCTTATCTGATGGTAACTTGATCTAAGATCAATCTTGGAGAAATATTTAGCCCCATTCAGACGATCCATAAGATCATCCATCCTAGGTAAGGGATATATGTTCTTGATGGTTAAATCATTTAACTTTTTGAAGTCACCACACAAACGTGTGCCGCCATCCTTTTTACTTACTAAAAGGATTGGTGCTCCCCAAGGGGACTTACTAGGCCGTATGTGGCCCATCCTAAGGAGTTCTTGTAACTGCTTAGAAATTTCATCCTCTTCCTTGATGCTAACCCCGTATGAAAAAAGAGGTACAGGTTGGCTTCCAGGAAGCAACTCTATCTGATGGTCAATACTCCTTTGGGGAGGTAGGCCATCACGGAGTTTATCAGGATAAACATCGCTATAATCTTGCCTAAGTTTGTTAAATATTATTCCTTCAGGTGAATTAACACTTAAGGGATTATTTACAAGCACATTCAAAGACAAATGCGATAAATCAATATTTAGACTCTAAACTGCATGGTCATCCACATAAATTTCATCTTTTAAAAAACAAAGATAATTTTATTACCAGAGTCTTTCAAAAGGATCAAAAGGCTTTACATCGCCTTTTCGCTTAACTAATGAGCCTTTATGCAAAAAAGAAATACTATGAGTAACATAATCCTTTCTTAGAGACTTGTTTCTAGAATAAAACCATTTTTTTTCTAAGATTATGTCTACGCTATCCAAGTTCATAATATAAAAATCTAGCGGTTCAACATAATCTTGAATTTGAAGCGGCAGCTGAGGAACAAGCTGATCCCAAGCTTGTCGATCTTCCCCCGACGCCATTTTCACCACGTACAAGTGATTACTTGGCGCGGTAGCCGCTTTGAGCTTATGCACCAGTTTAGCATTTATGAAGTTGTGTGTGGAACCGTCATCAAACAAAACAGACACAGCTTGGCGTCCTACAATTCAATTCATACGAATGAGATCATGGGGGCCAAAAATAGCTGTATTAAAACAACAATTCTTGCAACTAGGGCCATCCTTAAAGGATAAATCAACAAAAAAAATATTAGAATTATCTGGCGCTTTTAAAAATTTAGGTTGCCCGCCAGATTTCTTTTGCTTTTTCTTTGGGCAATCTTTTGAAAGATGTCCCTTCTCCATGCAGGAGAAGCACAACCCGCCAATTCTCGCCTTGTCGTAGTCGACGCGGTCCAATTTGACACGTTTTTTCCTGCCTTGGGAACCGGTGTCTGCCGTTTTATCTCTGCCCCGCTATACCCCCCATCCCACTTCTTTTCCTTCTTAAAAAAGCCTTGTCGGGTGGCGGGCCTTATGGTCGCCACCTAGCAAGCACATGGGCTCCTAAAACAAGTGGCATCCCCTTATGGAGTCCACCTACCCTCAACTCACATGGCCACCACCCTCTTTAAGCCACCTCACCCAAGGGTCATGTCCCCACCTAGCTTTTGGGTCACCGCCTTGACCTCATGGCCTTATGGCCTAAAGATATCTGCAACTTATTGTACTCATTTACTTCTGTTTCATTGTGAATCAATACTATTCTTTATTGCGTTCAGTTTCATCTCAAAATGTATGCGTTTATGTATTTCCTCGCAACTAATTTGCAAACAATTGGTGACTAATTATTTGTCTGATAACTTTCGATGCTTAATTATTTGGCTACGTAGTTATTGTAGTACTGAAAATTTCAAAGTTATAGGAGGACAGTTAGGAAGAGTAGGAGTAAGATTAGACTCCAACACTCCCCCTTACTGCTATGTATGTAAACTGCAATTGAGATTTATCATATCTACTAAGGTAGAATGTTTATCTCTAGACAATGGCTTTGTCAAAATATCAGCCAACATACTATTTGTATGACGGTAACTAAGTACAACATCTTTATTCCAAACTTTCTCTCTAAGAAAATGGAACTGAACTTCTATGTGTTTAGTTCTAGCATGAGTATGTGGTTCAGAGATAGAGCTATGCAGCTCTGATTGTCGCACTGGAGTATTGTTGGATCGATCTGTGGGAATTGCAGATCCTAGAGTAGCCTTCTTAGCCAAATTATCTCCTTCACTGCTGATGTAGCTGCAACATATTCGGATTTTGTGGAGGGCAACGACATGAATTTCTGCTTTTTGTTGTTCCATGAAATGGGTCCTCTTGCAAGGAAACAAATATAACCTTATGTGGATTTTCTAGTATCACGTCTCCTACCCAATCTGAGTCTGAATATGTGATTAGTGTGAGTGCAGCTTATGTATTACCATTGTAGCTCAAAGCATAGTGCTTCGAAGCTTGAATGTGCCTCAGAACTCTTTGCAGAGCTTTCCAGTGTTGTAAGCCTGGATTGGACATGTATTGAGACACATATGCAAGATCAGGTCATGTGTAGACCATAGAATACATTATAGATCCTATGATGGATTGGTAAGGATACCTTGATGGGGTGTAACATTTTTGGTTCCTCAATTTGGAACAAGGCAGAATTTAGGGCCAAAGGTCCAGCAGCAACAATAAGATGGAATTCTTTGTCCCATTTGGGCAGTTTGAGAATTGGTGCTTTCATCAAGGCATCTTTCAGATGATCAAACACGTACTGACACTCCTCAGTCCACAAGAAGGGTTTATCTTTTGCAAGGAGCTCTACTAAAGGCAAAGTGATCTTGCTATAATCTTTTAAAAATCTCCTATAATACCCTACACTCCCTAAAAAGGATCTAACACCTTTTACATTAATGGGGGCAGACATCTCTCTAACACCCTGGACTTTAGCTGGATCAATAGTGATCCTATCCTTGCTTATAACATGTCCAAGGAGAATACCGTATGGAACCACAAAAAGACATTTCCTAGGATTTAGTGCTACAAACTTTTCTCTGCACACTTCAAAACATTCCTTGAGTACTCTGATATGATCTCCAATATTGCTGGTTGCTATACAAATGTCATCCATAAACACCTTAATGTGATCAGACACCAGGTTTCCAAAGGATTTATTTTGAATGGTTTGAAATCCTTCACATGGTATTAGAGCTGTTGTGTTTCAGGTTATGAAAGGATCAACCATCTTTAGCAAGGATTTGGAGGAGTTACCAATGCTAGAGCATGCTAGATTGATTTTTACTCAAAAATCAGCATTTTTGCATGTGTAGAATTGACCTTTTGTAGGTCAGATCTCAATATAGGATTATATACCTGATAAATTTCAATTTCACACTTGGATTACTAGATTTAGATGATTTTTGGTGCATTAGTAAGGTCTCAAATGAGTTGATGGAGATTGTTGCAGGTGTGGAGGAGAGGCCTCAAGCACCTCAAGATCAAATGAGGTATGACAAGAGAGCGAAGAAGGCTCTACACATAATTAAGATGAATGTTACCAATGAACTTCTCAAGGAAGTTGGTAAGTGCACATCATCTTTGGAGGCTTGGGAAGCTTTGAAGAAGATTTATGAATCCAAGTCTACATTAAGAGTGCTTACTCTTAGGAGGCAAATCTTTCAAAGTTTGCAAAAGAAGGAAGAGAGTACTCATGCTTTTGTTTTGAGGGTTAAAGCATTCAATAATGAGTTAGCATGTATTGATGAAAGCATTAAGGAGGTAGAACTTGTTCAAGTTATACTTAATGGCTTGTTGGATGATCATGCTAATCTTGTTCATAGTTTTGCTATTCAAAAGACTTTGCCAAGTACTGTGAATTTGCAAGAGATCTTGGTGAATGAGGAGTATAGGCTTCAATCAAGAGGAGGTGGATCTACATCGACATCTCAATATGAAGAGGAGGCTATGTTCATCAAAGGCAAGTTCAAGGGCAAAGGCAAAGGCAAGTGGTCTAAATGGCAAGATCAAGGTGAGACTTTCTCTTTTGGCAAAAAGAAAGATAAGTCTAAATTAAAATGCTTTTATTGTGGAATCAAAGGGCATTTTGCAAATGAATGTTTGAAGAAGCAAAGAGATGAAGGTAGCAAGCAAATCAACTTTACTACTAATGATGAGGATCTGGGTGGTGGTGATTCTCTTTTGATGTGTTCTTCAAGTCCAATATCAAGTGAAGGTGACAAGATTCATGGTGGATTGATAGTGGAGCTCGTTCACACATGACTTGTCACAAGGAGTTCTTTACTTCTTTGGTCACTTATGATGGAGCCAAAAAAGCAATTCATATGGCCAATGGTGGTGAGTGTGTGATTGAAGGTATTGGTTCAATTCCTATTTGTCTGTCTACTAATAGAAAAGCAATACTTGATGGTGTTCTTTACATTCCTTCACTTTCAAAGAATTTGCTAAGTGTTGGTCAAATGATAGAGAAAGGATACATGGTAAAGTTTGGTGGTGATGCTTGTTTCATTACAAAGGAAGAAATCTTGGTTGCTAGGGGCAATAGACAAGGTAGACTTTTCAAGCTTGATGCTTTTGTTATGGCTAACAAAAAAGATGGAATGGAAAATGAGATTGGTCTCAACTTTCCAAAGTTACCTTTTAGCATCAATAAGATTGGTGGATCTTATGCAAAGTCTAACAAGCTTCCTTATGCTAGATCTAGGTCAAGATCTAATATGTTTCTTGGAGATGTTCATCTTTGTGCTAACTTGGCTAGTCTTGAGGATAATGATGGTGTTTCAATGGTTCTTCATGGCAAGTGCAAGAATGCAAAAGGTAAAGAAAGAGCTAACTTCATCAATGGAGGTGGTGAAGGTTCTTCCTTGGAAAAGATTGTTGTTAATGATTTCTTTGACCATATGGAAAAGGATGTTGCTAGGTGCATGCATGAAGGAGGTGGTTCTTCTACATTCTTTTGTTATGATTCCAAGAAAGTCATTTTTCCAGCAAGTGGAGTCACATGTCTTCTTAAAGAGAGTAGATCAAATGGTTCTATCAAGAGACTTGGTGAGGGAGATAGTCGCAAGTCAAGAAGAAGAGAAGTATGTGAAGTGTTCAAAGTAGGATGCACTTTGATTGATGTCATTGTGAATGATATGAGGAAGAATCATTATCATATGAGTCAATACCTAAAACATTGAGTAGAAGTTCTTGTTTGAAAAAAGAGAGTACTTCAATCATCCTTATGTTGAAGGTACTAATCATTTTTTTCATGGCTTCTAATGTCTTTGAGGTTTCTACTTCTTATGATGCAATTATCAAGAGGGAGCCTTATGAAGGAAAGAGCAATGGAATATTGGTTCTTGGGAAGATCCAAGGCATGGATCTCACATCAACTCAAAGGATTCTATGATTATGAATTGATCACTCATGATCAAGATGGCAAAAGGTTGGTTGGAGAAGACTACATGGAGCAAATCAAGAGGCAATTTCTTCAAGGCAAGGAAGATCTCATTGGTGAGCTTATTGAGGTTTTTAATGGACTCAAAAAGGCTGGACTTATTAGGTTTGATACTCATCTTCACCCACTCTACTTCATGTTGGATGGAAAGTTTGGAATCTATCTTTTGATTTATGATGGTGACATTGGTGACATTGTTTTCACTAACCTTTATGGAAGATCGAGATCAAGCATTGATGAGATGTTGTTGGATCTAGATCATATGTTTGAGAGGGAGTATTTCCAGAGGGTCAAGTCTGAAGATATTCATATCTTTGATATATTTGATGTTCAAGAGAAAGGTAATCAAGTGGAAGCGACTCACTTTGCTTTACTCACATGTTTTGGAGAATTTTCTCGTGTAGATGATGCTATGAGAGTGGATATTGGTTCTCATGGTTTTCATACTGGAAAAGCAGGTAATGGATCTGGAAAACAAAGTTTGTTCGATGACTTTGATGATCAAGAGGAAGATCAAGAGGTTGGTCTCAAAGGGCTTCAACAACACAAAAGGAAAGGTGGCAATTTGGAGCTAATCAAGAGCATCAAAGGAGAGGTAATTGGAAAAGATGTTATGGATCTGTTTTTGAAGCTTATTGAAGACTCAAGTAAGGTCAAAGGAACAGCAAGGAAGTGTTGTTCAAGTTTACTTTACTTGTTCTATCTCATGCTTGAGCTATTTCATGTGGATGTGTGCAAATTGTCAAGATATGGACCAACTAGCTACATTGTCTTGCAATATCTTATTGTTGGAGTTGTACTAGCATTCTTGTCTGGTTTTGCTGATGGAAATGAAGCTAATGGTGGTTCATTATGTCACTCATTGATGGCCAAGTCATCAAGTGTTGATGATATCTTGTGGCAAGATGGAGATGGAGGCTCATTTATGGAGTTTTATGGTGAAGACATATCAAGAAAGGACAAAGTTGGAGGAGACAAGCAAGCAAATGGTCATCACTCACATTTATTGTTTGGTTTCTGTAATTTTCCAGAGAGTTCAAAGTTTGAAGCATGGAGGAATCATTTCATTGACATTCTATTTGGTTCTTCATGTTCTAGTTATATCTTGATGTGTAAAATTGATGTAAGAAATAGTGAAGCATCCAATTTGGACACTATTATCTATATCAATTATGAAAGATACTTTAGAATGGAGATCATTCTAAAGTTGGGTCAAAGTTCTATTGTCAAAACTATGCCAAAGCTAGTTGAAGAGGGAGTGTGAGAGATTTCAACTAGTTTAGACTAGTTTAGTCATATTTTGGTAAATTGTCAATAAGAGGCCAAAACTCATTTTAGACTTAGAGATAAAATTTTTGAAGTTATATTAGTTTAAAATACATTCAATAAACATTTTTTGAAAGTGTGGGAAAGTTGGTAGTCGAGTTTGAGAGCGATTCAAATTTGAACTTTGGGTACATTGAATCTAGACCCAAAAATAGTAGGGTTTACATTTAGGAGGGAAAACCAAGTGGCCAAATAGGTTTTGAAAACTCTATAAAAGGATGTAACTCATGGAGAGACACATCTTCTCTCTTTTCTCTCTCATTTCATCATTATACATGGTTCTCTTTGGGTTCTACTACTCATTGGTGCACTATCTTGGTGTTATCTTGCAATCTTGTGTGTAGAATGATCATTTATTGCTATTTTCGGTTCCACACGTGTGAGATACAGTAGGATACTATAATTGTACAGACGTCAACCATATTTTATGTTCTGGTTCATGTTTGATTAGTATCTCTTAGAGTTTGCATCTCATTTTATATGTAGATGCTGATTTTTCTACATTGGCAGAATTGTTGGCTTGCTCCTTATTGTAACCAAAGATCAGGGACATGGATTGGATCTTGAATCTGAACTCCTTCACAAATTGTTGTTTTAATACAGTTGTTTTTGGCCCTTTCAAACTCATTAATATGAATGGGTTCATAGAACTCCAAGCTGTGACTGTTCTTTTTTATAATGGTTCCACACATGATTTTATAAATGCTAAATTGGTGCAGAAACTCGAGGTAGCCACTGTGCCAAGTAATCACTTGTATGTGATGAAAATGGCTTTAGGAGAAGATCAGCAAGCTTGGGACCAACTTGTTTCTTGGTTGCCACTCAAGATTCAAGATTACGTTGGATTTTCATATTATGAATTTAGATAACATAGACATAATCTTAGAAAAGGAGTGGTTTTACTCAAAAATGAGTCCTCAAGTCATGATTAGGCCAAAAGTAGAGTGTGATGTGGCTCGAACTAGGTTAGGCTTGTTACATTTGTCAAGATGAGGTTGGATGTGTGACACTTTCTTTTGTGCTGGCATGAGAGCTAGTGACCAATCAAAAAGCTAGAAATCCATCAAATTGGTCCAATCAAGTTTGAGAGTTCATAAGTCACTCAACCAATCAAATTAGGAGAAGGAAAAGAAGGGTCCCAATCATGTTTCACTCCCCTCTACCTCGAGTTGCTACAAATAGGAGCAATAATCTGTTTGTAATTAAGTTTTATGGAGATTATGAGGGTTTCTACATTTTGAGTCTTTTTGGCTTTCTCTCTCTACCTAAGGCTTTGTGCTTGGATTCTCTCTCTACCCGAGAGCAAGGCTTATTTACACTTATTTTTTTCATCACAAGTCTCCCACATGTGTGAATGTAATTTGGTCAATGATTTATGCTTGTTTCATTGTGCTCTCGTCTTAGATCTTGGAATTCAATCTATAATTTGATCTTTGTGAAATCACCCACATCTTAGGAGATCAATCACACTTTTGGGCTATCCTACACGTGTGAAATTCAACATGGTATCAGATCCTACCTAACATATCCATGCATACATCAAGAGTGATGAAACATTTGCCTTGAAATCATGATCTCAAGAGTGTAGTTGCATCTCTGTGGCTATCACGGGGATTTTAGGGTCAAAATGGATCAAAAATATATTGGATTGATCCATGCTGGTTACTATACTGCTCAGGCACGGGTGAGATCACCAGAATTTGAATGGTTGGTGTTTCTCCAAGGTGGATCCAAATTATCTTCTTGATAGCTTGTTGAAAAGCTAGTGAAGTGTAGTTTCTAGTGCAATTAATTTCATGTCAATTGGATGTGTCTTGAGAAAGTTATAGGATTTCAAAGTAAGGTGGGTAGGGCACCCAACCTAGTTGGACACATCAATTTAGGCTCACATCTAGCTTGTTTGATCCAAAAACTCAAGACAAAACTTGCCAATCTTATTTATTTGAGATCTAGACAATTTTTGAGGTCATAGCCACATAGTTTCATACAATTCATTCGTATTTGGGCCATTTGTGTATTTTTTGAGTGCTTTACATGTGCTTGAGTAAAGTTGACCCAAATTTTGTCCTTGCTTCATCTTTGGATGAGAGTTTGATCTAGTTTGAGAGAGATTGGTAGAGCTAGTGAGATTGATCTCACACCTAGTTGCAAGATCTCATATTGGAGTTGGTAGCACACCTTTATTGAATCCATTATTGAGAGAGAAGCAAAAAACTTTGATTTATTTCAAGACAATTTGAGAAGGGAAAATGGCTTCCATAGGTTCCATTTTATTGGAGCATGGTGGGAGATTGAACACCTTCAATTATGCCATTTGGAAGGTGAGGATGGAGTTCATTTTGTACTCCAAGATGTACTGGAGATTGTGCTAGGACTTGAGGAGGAGCCTCAAGTGCTCCAAAAAGTACAAGAAGAGGGAGTCACTCAACCAATCAAATTAAGAGGAGGAAAAGAAGGGGTCCAATCATGTTTCACTCCCCACGTGTGAATCTACTTTGGTGAATGATTTACGCATGTTTCATTGTGCTCTTGCCTTAGATTTGTGAGAGAGATCTTGGAATTCAATCTTTAGTTTGATCTTTGTGAAATCACCCACATCTTAGGAGATCAATCGCACTTTTGGGTTGTCCCACATATGTGAAATTCAACATATCTCTCTCTCTCTCTCTCTCTCTCTCTCTCTCTCTCTCTCTCTCTCTCTCTCTCTCTCTCTCTCTCTCTCTCTCTCTCTCTCTCTCTCTCTCTCTCTCTCTCTCTCTCTCTCTCTCTCTCTCTCTCTCTCTCTCTCTCTCTCTCTCTCTCTCTCTCTCTCTCTCTCTCTCTCTCTCTCTCTCTCTCTCTCTCTCCCTCCCTCCCTCTCTCTCAAAAATAAAAAACAAAACAAAACAAAAAAGAAAAAAAAATTACATGAGAGACTTTCAATCTAGATATCTATTAACTGATCGTCATAAGCAATTGGTTATGAGACTTGAGATTTCAAATTTATGAAATACATTTTTTGCTCATCCTCTTGCTTTCAAAAATTGGGTTTCAAGAAAATTGAAGGATTGCGATCCAATTTAGCAAAAATTTGTGGATACTACATTTATTTTTCAAGTTATTAGTTATGTTCTCAAATTTCAATTCAAAACTTTGATGTTGATACTAATCAATGATATTCGTCTTTGGACAAAGCTAGGGAAGCTTTGCTCAATGGAAATCAAGCCCTTTGCTCAAAAGTATCACATAAGGGTTTAGCAAAAATATGGGTAATATACATAAAATATTAGGATTCAAGCAAAGCTAGAAACAATTTTCTTAGTAAAAATTGGGCCTTTTCCCTTAAAGTATTATTTTAGACTTCAATTGGGATTTGGTTGGAATGCTCTATTGTGAAACAAAAAAAAAAAAAAAAAAAAAACCCTCCTTACATGGTCTGGCAAAATTTGAAATTTCATTGGCAATCAATTTAAATATCTAGTTTATAATGCACTTGTCCATAATCATCTAGCAGGAAACAATCAACTCTTCAAGATCTATCAATAAGATGATAGTATTGAGGCCAGTTTCATCTATATATACATAAGACATTAACTTCAAGTTACTAAGCTAGCTTAATGTACTAAGAACACATTCTATGACCAATATATGATCTCTTAATAGTGAATGGCCAATAGCATTAATGTCTATAAACATTCAAAATTCATACCTCGATTGATAGAGAATTTTTATCAGCCCCTTGCATCAATAGAATGGAGATTTATAAATAGTTGGACATAGATTCAATGTACGCTTTTATAAATGATTCCAAAGTGTTTATGCTAAAAGCACAATGTTAAATGATCTGAGCATATTTTCTTACATATTATGGTGAGCCTATGTAGTACACAATCTTCCTACCATCCTTTGCCAATTAGCCATGACCAATCCGCCAATGCACCAATGAGAATGCCTCCATTAAGAAAAAACACCATCATGTTTCCTATTGCATTTTGTTCAGGACCCTACATATAATCAAGGAATTATAACATCAACTCAAAATCAAACTAAATAGAACTTAAAATGCTAAGAAGGCAATCAAAATATAATCATGACACAATGTCAATTAAAACCACAAAATATTTGAGCTTAAGATAAATCCTACAAAACTTACATTCATATGCTAAGAAGGAAATCAAAATATAATCATGACACAATGTCAATCAAAACCACAAAGACATGAGCCTAAGATAAAACCTAGAAAACTCATATTCTTATGCTAGAGCTCACCTTAAATCCTTTTGGTGCATTGATGAAAATGCAAACAATTAGATATCCATTGGAGACTCCCAATATAATGCATAGCATAAGCATCCATCCTTGATTTCCATACTTGGCAGTAAAATAAAATGCAGGAATCAAAGCAAAGCGCGACAAACACACCAATAATAAGGTAACTCTTGATTGAATCATAAGCTTATCGATGAGAGGTAAGTAACGTCCAACAAGATCTCCACAATTGAACATGGCAATCAAGGTGATGACATACCTACAAAACCAATGGAATGCAAAATATATAAATTTGGTGTCTTCTTGACAACTAACTTAGAAGCATTTTGTGAGACATTTTTTTATACTAGTGCCAAAATAAGTTTAATGTCATATGATTTTTGTACATTTATATCAAAACATACAACTTATCCCTAGTGCTTGCATGAACATATTTCTTTGAAATTCATTGTTTGAGGAGTATCTCACCAAGAGCCTAACTGGTGGTTCCCAGTGTCTTCTGCTAAAAATCCTGGAAGTATGCAAAGTGTCAAAACAGACACAAGAAGAACATCAAAGGCATAGTCTTTTGTTTGCATGAGTAGCTCCATATTGGTGAAGCGTGTTGGAATCTCTCCTATTTTTTGACCCTTCAAAAAGTTATCCATAGCTTAGATTAGTAAGCTTTTTGTCAACCCACACCTAGCCAAGTCAAACCATTTAATATAGAAATAGTTGTTGACAAATATTTACATTTACCTACTTCTTGGAAAGGCGAACCTTTCTAGCCATATGTATCAAATATCTTTGAGAAAACTAGAAAATCATAGAGCTTCATAAACGTCTTCTAATAGATAAAGACATAATTACACTTTGAGTCAATAATTTTTGAATGTGAGCATTACCTCTTCAATGGTCGCAACAACAATACCACCAGCAACAAGATCAGCTTGTACAGTCTTGGATCCCTCATAAGCTGCCTTTGCTCGATAATATTTTACAAGCTCCAAACGAGGAAAAACAAAGGTGTAGAGCCCCAAGCAAATGAGCATAAAACATGAACAGAGGAAGAAGAAAGTAACTACAACAAAGTGAAACAAAGAACCAATCATCTTTTAGTAAGTTATAATAGAGGAGTTGTTATGATTGAAAAATAGTTTAAACAAAACATTTGGAAAAATAATAATTGCTTTGGAAGAAAAAAAAAGGAAATCATAATAAAAAAGCACTTTAAGAAAAATAGATGCATCAAACATTCCACAAAAGAAAAGAGCAAAGAAAGACACAAGCTTCGAGACAAGAAAATACCCTTATTTCTTGAAATTTAGCAATGGCATTAGATGGGTCCCAAATACACAAAAGGGCTCTTGCTTATAGATAATGAGGCTTTTTGGGCCACACCAAATCTTTGGTCAATCACCTTAAACTACTAGAGTATATTGTTTTTGTGAGATTTAAGTCAATCAATATATTAAAAGAACCTCGTATTTCAGTTAGCATATCATATTATTTGTAAAACAACTAGGCCATTTGATCTGGCTAATTTATTGTCATAATTTTGATCATAAATAAATAATTTTCTTTTGCAGTTGACCAAAATAGCTACAACGACCACTTACTAACAACATGAGTTTAACAAGAATATTAATGAGTTCATATCAAGGATTAGTGGGTATGAGTACTCTAACCAACTATATGATACTCGACCACTATCTATCACTCGCCATTCCTCGCCCACTGCCTATTTATTACTCGCCCACTTCTAAAAAATCAAATGTCTCATCAACTAATGACTTGACACGCCAATCACTCGCTCAATCGCATACAAGTCATATCGTTCAGTGCTGGGGGTCAGCGCAGTCCTCCAAACCCCTACCTAGGGGGTCACCGGGGACGCCCTAGACCCCACTCTCACCAGCACCATCATAGCCATCTATCACTCATCATTGTTACCATCTACGTCGTTACATCATCCATTTTTTTGTGATCATCCCCATCTGTGAAACATGTCTTCATTCTTTTAATATATTTTAATGAAGTAATGATTGTGTACACTAGATAGTCAATGCATGACACTTGTTTGTCTATGATAAAAAATTGAAAGACTTCATATGTTGAATCTAGCCACCATACATGAGATTGTAATGTAAAGTAGCTACTAGATTGTAGGTTCGTTCTTCCTAGAAGTCCATTTTGAATGCATCATTCAAAATTTTGAAAATTAACTTGCCATAACTCGATCTTTCTCATTTTACTCAAGGCCAAAATTTTGACCATCCAAATAAATCTTGGAAGATAAAGATTGAAACATTGTTTATGAACAATAATTCTAACTACAATATACACACAAACCCAAAATACGTCTCTAATAGCACTTGAAATAACAAGAAGTATAGACCGTTCATTGTAATTTCCTTTTCCTGGCATATGCGCATTCTCCATGATGTAAACTTTTTGATCCACCATTTTTTGTGGAAACCTCAAAGAAGTTTTCAGTAAATTCACCAGTCCATAATTTCTCAATCCAAGATGTACTAAAACACATGAGCCGTGTCTCACAAATACCCAACCATGAGGATGATGTCACAATATCCTTGATAAGCTCAAGTCATGCTTCTCAAGTCCAAGATGCTATTAAAAGTGCATCTCTACTCATGGCTTGGCATGCTATTGTAACATAAGCTAATCTAAGTAGTTCTATGATTCTCTTAACACGAGCTGTTTTCAACACATTTTTGTGCGCGTGCACACAAAAGTATTGAGAGAAATAGATTTAGGAATCTAAAGGAATTAGGGGGTTTGATCTTGTAAGTAGCATATAATCATCTAGAATTCACAATGATGAGGCAACAATGTTGAGAATTTACTAGTATGTAGAAACTTGAGTCTTTAAAAACCTTTTAAAAAAAAGTATTTTTTAAATTTTAAGAATTTCCTATGCTAATCTGAGCTTAGCTTGATCTTGAGCTTGCTTCGAGATTAACTCTAACAAAATGGCCTCCTTCCTAGTCTTGCACACTTCCACACATGTGGGGAAGACACATAAGGCTTAAAAACAATGATTGATCTCAAATTTTCAATGGTACCACTTGTTAGAAGCTCGCCCCTCCAAAACTAATTTTTTTTCACTTCATAACTTACTAATTTTTCACTCTAATCTTGATCAAACACCCATCCTCTTGTACTTGGCTCACAAACCATGTGAACTGTTTAAAAGAATGCTTAATCTGTACTTTACAATCAGGATTAAGGCACCACATGCTATTCGCAGTCACCTTTGGATAGTATTTGATTATGTTGGAGATTCTATCTGATTGTGATGAAGCTGTTGTTGAGCCGATGATAGTTGGGTTACATTCGATTGTTCGAGGATGGTCGAATAACCGAAATTAGTCACATATTCCAGGATGGTCGAACAATCGAGGATGGCTAAATAATCAAAGGTGGCTGAATTGTCGAAGAGTGGCCAAATAATTAGTGTCGACTGAGTTGACAAAATATTGTCATCAATTTCTTTGTATTTTTGTAGACTGTTAGAAAACAAGTGTATTTCGGCAATGTATGTGACTGTGTGGTTATTTACAAGCAACAGGTGAATGGATCTAGATTAGCAGAGAGATACGGATGGAGAGGATAGAAATCCAACAATAAGTCGATGGCTCAACTTCTCTATCTGATGTCTAGGAGTTTGCTTTTAATTAAACCATATATATATATATAAGAATGAGAGACTCTCCTTCTCCAAAATGAATAAAAAAGAATCTATGATATGTCAATATAGCTTTCTAGAATAATGCGAAGACTTACTAGCTCCATTGTGAAGGCCATTGTGAGAGTCCTTGAAAGTGTTCTTTGTAATCATGCGTAATCCCGATGTTATAACACCTGATGCAGCTCCACCTGCAACAAAAGACTGCATGACACGTTCCAAAAAAGAATGTGAGATAATGAGCAGATAATTGGATAATTAGAGAATCTTACTATACTTTTTATTTTGGGAGATATTATGAATTTGACACTTTGTCAAATACAAAATAAATTAATTTTCTCTAGTAATCTTTTTGGTACATACTATGATTTCGTAATTGACAAGAATCAGTTTAAACTTGAAGCACCCAATTTGTTTTTTTAAATGAGTGAATTTAGGTTTTTATCGTCAGGTGTATTCTCTATTTTGAAGCATGTGATAATGCTTTAAAGCTTTAGCCCTATAATATTATTCAAAATTTCCATCTACAAAACAATCATATCTCAATCTTGCATCAGTGACTAAACTAATTGATGCAATTTTTGGTGATTGAAGCTTGGTCAAAAACATGTCCAGTTTCTATTCGATTTAAAACTATTATAATTTGCTTAAAATAAGATGTGTTACTTTTTTCTTTATACAAAAATTATAGTTGCAAGATATGATATTTGTACATTGATCAATCTATCAGTTTTCAACAGCAAATCGGCACACAATAAAAGCCTAAGTATTTTTGCTTATAAGAATGAATTACAAGGAAATTCTAATAGTGTAGAGAGTGTAGCAATGGGCACATTTAAAAGGATAGCTCATTACAAGCTATATAACTAGAGAGAGAATGACATGCAAATGCACTTGAAATCTTGCCATAGTTATCCTCACAACCGTCAACAACACAGTACATTCCTATTTTAAAAGTAAGAATAATACCAAACTTCAAAATCTAAGAAATATAAAAATATTAAGAATTTAAAATCTAAGAATTTAAAAAATATATATGATAAACTAAATTTTTAAGTAAAAATTAAAAAAATACTAAGCATTAAAAAATTACAAACTTTTAAACTTTAAATAATCATAAAATTTTAAGTTTTAAAATGTTAGATTTAAAAAAAACAAACTATGCAAAAATCTTTAAATTTGATTAGTTTAAATTTTTAATTTTTTTAAAAACTAATAAGTAAAATTTATCTTAAAATAGAAAAAACTAAAAATTTAAATATCGAAATTGATTTCGAAAAATAAAATAAATTTTTTAACAAATGACCAGTTTAATAATTCATAAAGAATGTAGAGTGTGTCACATTTAAAAATAATTGTAGATTAAAGAAAAGTGATTTGTTTAAAAAATAATTTTAAAAAAAAACATAATTTGAAACATGTGGTGATGCTAATGAAATTTAAATTGAAAATATTGTTGCACTATGTCATATTAGTTCCAATAGAGGATTTAAAGTCCTTATGGCTTCTAAAAATAACATTACAAGTCTATAGGTTGCACATCACATCAGTTATTATTTTTTTGAGAAGTTACGAGTAAGAAATATTATAGTTGGATCTGAAGAGTAAAATTAAAGAGTCATGAAAAATATCAATCAAGGGCTGATGATTTAGGTCTATTAAATATGCATATTTTAGTATTGAAATTTGAAATAATAATGACTAACTATTTATATAAGTCAATATTATATATTTTAAAATAATGACTTGGGTTCATTAACTAATTCGTCATCAACGAAAACAAAAAAATTGACTTACTATTTTCTTGTATCAACATTTGAAACCGATCGAAAAGAAGATATGTCGATTGATTTTGATGAAAAAGATGAGTGTTCAATTTCATCATTTTAAAAAAAGAGCACTACTAAAATATTATATTTTAAATTGAGAAATATTAGTGAATTTTTTTTAAAAATTTTATTCAAAAAATATATATGTGCATATATTTTGGGCCTTTTTATATTTTTATGAAATTTGGCTTCTAAATAATATGTTTTTTTAATAGTTTTATTAAGTTTGTAAATTTTTTTGGTCAAGATGTATTGTCGATTTTTTTTTTTTTGTAATGAAATAATTTAGAGATTGACTCATGAAAAGATATTTCAGAAACTCAATACAGCAACAAAAAAGGACTATCATCCTTTGCCCTTTACGAATATTATATTGGACAAAGTTGTTGGTTATGAAAATATAGTTTTTTGGACGACTTTTTTGGTTATTATCAAGTTCAAATTAGACTAGAAGATTGAAGTAAAATGGCCTTTACAATGGATTGGGGTACCTATGCGTACAATAGAATATTTTGGGATGACTGAAGGTATTCTGTTGGGCCATCGAATATCAAAACGAGGTATTGAAGTTGATCAGGACAAGGTCAAAGTGATTGACTCTTACCCCTGACTAATCTAAGGGAGTTGAGAGGTTTTTTTGGCCATTTGGGCTATTATCAAAGGTTTGTACGAGATTATGCTATGATAGCAGTCCCTTTGAATAAGTTACTAAAGAAAGATGTTACATATAAATGAAATACAGATTGTTAGAAGTCTTTTGAAGGACTGAAATATAAGTTGAAAACGACTCCCATTTTACGAACCCCCGATTGGACCAGGAAATTGTGTCTGTGGACACTTCTTCCTTTGCTATTATACGTTTGAAGAAAATTTCTCTTAAAGTTGGCGATTTCACACTTTTATATGACAATAGACATAAAATTTTCTATTAAATTACATACAAAATGGATGGGTCCCTATTTTTTTCAATAATTCGATCCAACTGGATGATCTCGAAGGAAATCTACTTGATACAGGAGTAAATGGCTCTCGTATCAAGAAATATTATCAACCATAGAAAGTGGTTTACAAATAAACTCTTGGTTTTACGTAAACAATTCCAAATCTATTTTTTTCCAAGAGAATATTTATTATTATTTTTTATTTAGTTTTATCTTCTCTTTTATTTTTATTTTTATTTTTTCTTCTTTTTTAATTTTTTAATTTGTATCCTCTTCTCAATCAACGAGGACGTTTTTTTATTTGAGGAGGAGGAGAGATATTTTATAGGTGTTAGAATTTTTTTAGGATGTATTTGTTAAGGTCAAAAACATGTTCTTAAGATTCATTAGTATCAAATTTTATTCGACCTGATCCGATCCGATCCGATCCGATCTAGAGTCGGACCTGCTCAGAAATATTCGATCCGATTCGATTCAATCCAAGGTTGAGTATGCTTGAAAGATTTTGATTCTTTGAAAAAAAAATCGATCCTTCATATTTTTCAGTTATATGCTTGGCATACACCCACTATTAATTTTTTTGGGTGCTTATGGCAATGGTAATATCCACTGTCCTTGGCTGACGTCATCCAATTAAAGAGTGATTTATGCCTCTCTTACTTGTCATATCAATCACTTTTTAATTTTGTCTTAGTTACTTCGCCATAGCGTATTCTGCGAGCGATTTTCCAGCTTCTTGATTTTTTTATTACAAAATTTTCTATCTCCATCCCACAAACGAAATGACATCCACCAGAGCATGGAAGGCTAGAGCCAAAATCCTGTGAAAAATGGAAACTTGGAACGGAATTGTTCAAACTCAATACAATCAAATACAAAGACAATTCGCTCTTACTTACCGAGATTTATAATGAGATGGCAGATAGTGTCAGGATCAGAAGAAGTGTGCGCTACTTCGCAGTGCGTCACAGAGTTGTTGAGCTGAATAAAGATTATTTTGCTGAATGTTTTAGGTTACCAACTACAGATTCTACAAAAAAAACGAAAAAGATAACGGATTCTGCGTTGCTAGAAAAATGGTTCAACCGCTACAGACGTTTCTGACTAATACCGAGAGTTTGATTGAATATGTTAAAACTTGAGAAAAAGAAAGGTATGAGCTCAGACTATAGGGTCGAATAGAAGATTAGCAAGAATTAATTTCTAAATTATTTGTTGATGCTGTTAAAGTGCCAGAATGAATGTTGCTGATGAAAACGAAGGATGTTGAGATAAATGATTTAAAAAATAATGATGAAGTACAGTTGCAATTAATAAAAAAAAAAGATTTGCAGAGAGTTCCATTGTTGCGAGAGGTCGAAAAATTGAGGAGTGATGTTGCGAACAAGAAAAACCAGCTACTGACAGAGCAAAGTGAAAATTTCACTTTGAAAAATCGAAATTCAAAATTATAGAAAGAGCTTGATGATATTAAGCTCAAGCATACGGTGACACATACCTACCAAGATGAGAGGCTGTTGTATAAACTGGTGTTGCTGTAGACACAGATTGAAAATTAAAGCTTGAAAATTTTTGCGGACACTCTAACTACGGATAAGGGAACTGTGTCGGTGAACAAGGTTAAGTTCGAAAAATACCGAAATGACACAATCGAAATTATAAAGACAAAGCTTTTGACCCCCTTGCAGAAAGAAAACGAAACCTTGTCAGCCGCTTTGTTAAAAGAAGCTGAGGAAGATGACTCTCTAAGCTTGGACACTGAACTTGAAGCTGCTGAGAAAGGAAAAGAAATCCAGAAGGATATAATTGAGTGTACCAATCCTTTGGATCACCAATGAGTTCAAGAGCTGGATAAACGCATGAAATAGGCCAAATCAGCAATGAGAGACCAAGAAGTGCAGACTCTGATCAGAATTCAATTCTAAAAATGACCATTTTATCGAACCTTCATTTCAAGGAAGTGAATATTCAAAGGCAGAGGAAGTGGAGCCGACTAAGGAAAGGAAGAGAATAAAGTGCTTATGATAGAATTCTTTCATCTCAAAAGAAAACTTTTCACTTATATGTCGGAGTTCAGAAACATTGAACAATTGTGGGTGATAGAATATGCTTTTATGCCTGGGCTGAAAGGATATAATAACAAAGATTGGAATGAAATCTGGAGAACTGAAGACTTTATGCCACTCTGAACAACCCTAACTTTGGAAGAAGAAAAATGTCTTTCTTGGGCAGTTTTACAGGGTTTGTTTGTAGTACAAAATCCAGGGCTGACGGAGATTTTGATAGGAGGTTCTTCATTTATTTGCTTTGAATCAAGGGTGCTGGCTCAATTGGTTATTTTGACATCCAAAGTTTCTTTGGTCTCAAGTTCGAGCCTCCCCTTGGAAACCAAGAAGCATTTATTTGCTTTGGAATATCTGAGAACTAAAGAATTAACTTTTATTACAGAATCAGATACCCAATTTAAAGAGCATCATTTCATTTGGTTTACTTGTTCTCAAAATGAAAAGATATTGGATGCTGAAACCATCTTTAAGAAATCCAAAATTGATAGACAAATCAGTTATTATTATCCGGAAATGTGGGCTCTGTACATTAAGTGGGAAGATAAATATGTTAAATACTTTGTTGAGATGTCAGAATGTATAACTAAGAGGGAAAAACACCCAACTCATCGTCTATGGACAACTTATCGAATCCTTGCTAAGTGTTCCATATTTGTATTCTAGAATGGATTACTTATCAATCACAAAGGAAATGACAATCTTACATTTACCCAAAAAAAGAGGAGGGAGTCAATTCGAGGATTACTTGGAAAAATTGTAGCAAGGAACATTATTCACACACAAAGGGCGTCGACAAGCAGGGATGTACACTGAACTAACAGTACAAGATAAATGTGATGCCCATGAATAGAGTTTTTTTTTTGGTAATATTGAGTGTGAGTTTTTGTACAGGATGCACAAGCGGAGCTGTAAACACTGAAAGAATTCTGCCTACTCAGAGGAGAAGTACATAGAGATGTTGGCTTGCCAGACCTATTCAACAGAGTTGACATCAGAGGGCCCTAATGGATTTGAGAGAGAGGACATGTGACGACATGATTTAGTCACATGATATTTTTTTAAGTTTTTATTTCTCTAAAACTTTGATTTTATATAGTTCATTTTCTGAAATAATGGACAGTTTTAGTACTTTTAAAGTTTAAGTGTAAAATCAATCTAGGTCGAATTTCTGACTGGATCAGATTTTTACTAAGGATCAGATTTCTACTGGAGTGGAATTTATAGACTGGATCCGATCGATCCAAAGTTGAAAAATTATCCGAATCCAAGAATAGAAATGAATGTGTCCAATGAGGTGCTAAGGGAGTTCAGTTCTTGCACTACTACCAAAGAGGCTTGGGACATCCTCAAAACCATCTATGAAGCTAAGAATACATCTAGATTTCTCACACAGAAACCAAATATTTCTAAGTTATCAAAGAGTAGATGAGAGTGCTTCAAGTTATGTTATGAGACTAAAGGCTCTTCATAAAGAGTTAGCCAGTATTGGAGATGCTCTAAAGAACAATGAAATTGTCCAAGTAGTCCTTAATGGACTAAGAGATGAGTATGATAATATTGTGCAGACTTATGCTATCAAGGAGGAGCTACCATCTTTGGAGACTCTTCAAGGGGTTCTCATTGCTGAAGAAAGCATGCAAGAGAACAAGCTACTGAGGATCAACAAAATTTCATTGAAGGATGGTGGAGATGACAAAGCTCTCTTCACAAAGGACAAGTCAAGAGGCCAGGGCAAAGGAAAACAATACTTCAAGAAGGACAAGGACAAAACCAAATATGGTGGTGAGGATCAATCCTCATAGGAGGCTACAACATCCAGTGGCAAGAAGAAGATGTCAAAGATCAAATGCTTCTTTTGTGGCAAGAAGGGCCACTATGCATCAAACTATTTCAAGAAGAAAAACCAGTTTAAACAAGCTAACTTTCCTAATGAGAAAGAGTGTGAGCGTAATGAGAGTGACAGGGATGATTCTCTTATGATGTCAAGTTTTTCATCTTGCCCTTTCAAAAGTGAAGAAGTGTGGTTCATAGATAGTGGGGTTGGTTCCCATATGTCTAGTTCTAGGAATTCTTTCACAAGTCTCATGCCTTATGTAGGTGCAAAAAGAACAATCTATACTGCTAATGGTGTAGAGTGTAAGATTGAAGGAATAGGTAGTGTTTCATTGAATGGATCATCATCACAGTCTTTGTGTTTTCATGATGTACTTTTTGTGCCTAAACTAACCAAGAATCTCATTAGTGTTGGACAATTGTTTGATTGTGATTTAGATGTCAAATTTCATGTCTATGGACATTCCTAATGATGGACATAATATGCACCTTGTGATATTACCTCACAACCTCATGTGACAAGATGGAGGAGGGACAAGCCATTTGATTCCAAGAGGATTGATGTTGTAGGTGAAATACAAAAGGAGAAGGATGTACCTTGGAACATTTTTTCAAATCATTTGAGAGATTTATGGAAAGCCATGACATGGATGATTTTCTTGAATCATCCATCCAAAGAGAGTTATCAATAAGAGAGAAAACACAACTTTTAGCAAGTACGAAACAAAATATGCTCTCTTATCAAGCATCATTCAAAGCAAAGAGCTTTCGACTTATGATGAAGTGAAGGATGAAGACATTTGGGTCAAAGCAATGAGAGAAGAGATGGGTTCAATTGCCAAGAATGATACATGGGACTTAGTGGAGCCACCAGTTGGTAAGAAATTTATTGATTGTAAATGGGTATATAGGACAAAATACCATGCAAATGGGAACATAGCAAAGCGCAAGGCAAGATTTCAAAGGCTATGCACAAAGTAAGGGCATCAACTATGAAAAGACCTTTGTACCACTATGTAAGTGCAATGCTTTACGATTACTTATTGTCTTAGCTTCTCATTTTGGTTGGCCTTCACATCAAATGGATGTAAAATCTACTTTTCTAAATGGTAATTTGGAGGAAAAAGTGTGGGAGACTAGCTATGAAGGAGTATGGAAGCGGATCTTCCAAGAGACTAGCTATGAAGGAGCATGGAAACCGATCTTCCTTTGTGCAAATCCATAGCTTGATTCATTCAACTTGCATAGAATTCAATCACAAATTTACAACAAAAGAGAAATACTACATGTCTAGCAATCTAGGCATCGTACATGCATAATAGAGAACACGCATGAAGAATTAAGCATAGATGCTCACCACTCTCTCTCTCTCTCTCTCTCTCTCTCTCTCTCTCTCTCTCTCTCTCTCTCTCTCTCTCTCTCTCTCTCTCTCTCTCTCTCTCTCTCTCTCTCTCTCTCTCTCTCTCTCTCTCTCTCTCTCTCTCTCTCTCTCTCTCTCTCTCACATTAAACATATGATTGAATATCTAAATAAGAAAAGGATTCAACCAAGCAATTCGCCTTGGGTAGCACCTCTATCCTATTAGTTAAAAAAAAACCCGGTCTATGTACTTATGTGTAGACTACAAAGCATTAAATAAATATATTAGTAATTCACATTTGGAGTATTATCAAGTCCATATCAAAGTGGAGGATGTACCAAGAATATCTTTTAGAACTTGTCACGGGCATGATGAGTTTAAGGTGATGCCATTTGGGCTCACCAATGCTCCAGCGACTTTTATGACCTTGATGAACAATGTTCTTCGACCATATTTAGAAGAATCTATTGTAGTCTTTCTACATGATATTTTTAGTTTATAGTAGTCGAGTCCCTTTCGATTCCATCTACTTCATTAAAAATCTTGAATCTGAAATGTTGAAAGGGACTCGACTTTTAAAGTCAGTGGTCCTTCATTAAAGAACTTCAATATAAAGTTATGGTTCAATTTGCAAGCTAATTCTTTGGAAGGGTCTAACTAAGGCTAGAGGGGTAGAGATTTCATCACCATTCTAGTGCGCAGAGAGTGGGTGACCTAGTGATGGGCTACATTCATTGTTTGGGCACCGTAGGGCCAAATTTGGGGCAATTTTTGGCTTGTGAAACCTGCTACAAGGGGTACAATGAGGCATTATCACGTTTGCTTACTTCTGACAAGGTAACAGAAGTACTAAATGTGGCATGGAAGAAAATGGAAGTGAAATGTGGTGGAGAAATCTAGTGTTGGCAACGAAAGTGTAGTTTGGCGTCATGACTACTCATCATTGGCGACAATTTTGAGAACGCAAGCAACACGAGAGAGAGGAAGGCCTAGGATGGTGGTTATGGGTGGAAATTCTCATGATCAAGTTCAATTCTAGGGTTCAAACCGACCAATGTCGGGTGACATTTGGGGGAACACTCCACAGGCATGATCAATAATGGCAGTGCCGAGTTGGGTGATAGCTGCATTGACACATGCATTTTCAACTTGAAAATATCTCATTCGAGGGAGAGATTGAGGATAGCTTGGAGGCACACATATTTGGTAGTCACGGGTAATAGAAGTATGTGGTGATGCCAGTTAGAAGCCATTGAGCAGATGATCATCAAGGGGCAGTTATTTCATTCTGGACTTGAGTTATTGGATGGGACAGGACTTATAGGGAGCATTCATGATAGAACCAAAAAGCTACCTAGTGGTGTAGTAGTGGATCTATAGGTGGCACAAGTGCTGGCATGGCATGATACCACGTTGGGACAGGCCTTGGTCATGTATTTGACATTTTATCATTCATGTTGGTTTGCATGAATGTGGGTGTGCTTGCTATTGGGATCTGTCGCTAGCCTAGTGTTGATAGAGAGAAACAAGCAAAGAATCCTCGGTGCATACAACTACATCTATTGTATTCATACCGACTTCGATAATTCAAAGTCTATCTACTTGATCACAGCTTTGAAGTCACTGGATCGATACAATCGATTCCATAGCCATGCACAAATTAGATTGGTTTTAGATTTAGCTTTGCGGAAGCGTAGTAGGTGCAGAAATTAGAGCCTCACATCGACTCAGACTATCAGTCATAGAAGACAATTTAATCTACAAATAAGTTTATTTGCAAGCAAGAAAGAATCTGAACATGAATAAAATAAGCATTCAATCATAGTATACATGACCTAGATTATTGGAACATTGATTATTCAATCACAAATAGATATAGTCTGAATGCAGTTAGAGTTGCATTCTTCATGAAGCAATACTCTATAATAACAGAGAGAAAAAGAAAAAACAATGACCCATTGTTCGAGGATCGACGAATAATCGAATTTGGCCAAATGGTCCGAGATGATCAAACTATCAAGCATGGCTGAACAATCGAAGATGGCCGAATAGTCGAAGGATGACCGAATCGCCAAAGATTTCCAAACAATTGGAGAGATATTGTCACCAATTCTTTTGTATTTCTACAGACTGTCATAAAACAAGTTTATTTTTGAAAGTATGCGATTATACAAGTATTCACAAGTAGCAAATTATGCGACTATACAAGTATTTACAAGTAGCAAGTGAATGGATCTAGATTAGCAGAGAGATAGGGATGGAGAGGAAAGAAATTCAACACTCTCCCTTAATCTGGATCCTTGAACACCTTGATTTTCAAATTCAAGATAGCACAAAAATTCTTCTATGTTTTTTGATTTAATCCTTTTGTAAATATATTTGCTGCCATGTACTAGATTCTGCAAGATTTTAGACACACCTCCTTGTTGAGTATTTTGCTCCTTATGTAGTGGTACTTAATCTCGATGTATTTGATCCTAGAAATCTACAATTGATCAATAATGCAATAGCACTCTGATTGTTGCACTGAATAATTGTTGGAGCAGATTGTCTGAGACCAATATCAAACAATAAATTTCTCAACCAAATTGTCTCTTGAGGCTGCAATGTATTCAGATTTTGTAAAAAGAGCTTTTTAGTGGATCATAGCTCAAGGAGCTGATGGCGTATGCAAGATCGGGCCTGGTAGAGATCATTGCATACATTAGGAATCCGATAATTGATTGATATGGATATCCCTTCATCTTGGCCTTCTCCTGATTGGTCTGAGGGCATTGCTCCTTGGATAATTTTAAACTGGATCCATGGGATTATGTACAAACTTGCAATTCATAAAACTAAATTTCGTCAACAAATTATGGAACTACCTCTGCTGGGTGCTATAGAAAAGTATTATGCTTCTGTCTCTATGGATTTGAATCTTGAGATAGTAATGCGCTTCTCCCAAACCTGTCATCTCAAATTCTTGGGATAACATCCTCTTGGTATTTTTTTGTCAGCTCAATATTATTGCAAGAACAACAACGCATCATCCACATAAAGTGTGATGATGACAAAGAATTGATTAATAGCTTTGAAATATATATTATAGTCTACAAATCTTGGTTCAAATCCATGATCAATCAAGAATGTGTTGATTCGATGGAACCATGTTCTAGATGATTTTCTTAGACCGTATAAAGCTTTGTGGAGTTTGCAGACCTGATCTTCATGACCATTGAGGATGTAGCCTTCTGGCTGGATCATGTAAATGTCCTCCTCGATAAGTCCATTGAGGAATAATGTTTGTATGTCCATCTAGTGTACCTCAAAATATGTTGCAGCAACATATGATAGTAGCAGTCGAATGGAAGTGTGCTTGACAACCGGGCTAAAGGTTTTGAAGTAGTTGATATTGGGAATTTGCGATGAGTCGAGCTTTCCTTCTGTCAATATTGTCGTCTGCTTTGTTTTATCTTAAAAATCCATTTGCAATCAGTTACCTTTCTGTCTACTGGTAGTTTGGTGATAGTCCATGTCTTGTTCATCAACAGTGATTTGTACTTTTTGTCCATTGCTTCCAGAGATCTAAGTCGACCTATGACATATTTTTCTCAATTTTGGTTGGCTCCTGAATACAATAGTGAGTGAACTCATCAGTGTATCGGACAAGCTGAGTTTGAATTCTTGTTGATCGCCTGGTTGAAGTTTCTAGCTATGAAATTCGACTTTGTGTCGGCTACTCCTGAGTTGTAGCTTCTTCATCTTCTTCTAGATCTAACTAGACAGAGTAACTTTTGAAAGAAATCAAAATAGTTTTTCAATATGTATCAGTTGTCGGGACAAAATTGTACATTGCATCTAGTCCTTGACCTTCAAATCAATAAACTGATCTTTAATGAAAGTCACATCCCTGTTAGTGAAAACCTCACAGGTCTCTATATTATACAATCTAATTTCTTTCTGTTGTCCTTTGGGACATGAGCATAAGCAGTACATCCGAATACTCTCAAATGTTTCTATGAAGGTTGTCCAGACTTCATGAGAGGTCTTGCTGTCAGAAGGCCTTTAGTTATATAGGACATAGGCTACTATTGAAACAACATGTTGCCAGAATGATTTGGGCAATGAAGCATGAGTTATCATGCATTTGACAAACTCTTGACTAAGGTCTTGTTCTTCTTTTCTGCCAGTCCATTCGACTGTGAAGAATAGAAAGCAACAAACCGTTGCTTGATGTGTTTGGCTGAGCAGTAATCCTTGAATTCGTTTGCGATGTATTCATCGCCGTTGTCTCTCCTAAGAGCTTTGATCTTCTTGCATGTCTTCAACTCATGATTTTGTTTATATTTTTTGAAGAACTGGAAGGTTTCAAATTTGTGCTTCAAAAAATATACAACAGTTCTTTTAGAATAGTCATCACAAATGTAATAAAGGATCTAACACCAAAGAATGATGGTGTCTGCATTGGTCCACATATATCAATATGTACAATGTCTAGAAAATCTTTAGATACATGTTCTTGATTTGAGTTAAATGGCCTTCTTGTCTGTTTTCCTATGATACAACTTTGGCAGACATGAGGGTTGACAGTTTGATAGTCCAAATCAAGAACTGAAGGACGTCTAAACATGTTAGCTATTGATACATAATTAAGGTGACCAAGTCTATAATGCCAAATCAATTCTTTGTTGATAAATGTTGAACTGCTTAAAGCACAATTAGTTGTAGAGTTACAATGACTAAGCCTATGGAGATATCCTTGTCTCTTTTCGAGTGCAAGAACTCTCTTTTTTTTATCAAGAATTTGACAGGAATCTGTCTGAGACTCTACTCTATGTCGTAAATCTATAATTCGACTAACTGAAAGTAGATTTGTTGTCAGGTTTGGGACATACAATACATTTGATATTAGGTTCAACAGTCCATTCTAAAAATTCAAATGAACAGTACCTTCACCTTCGATTTTGTGTGAGCTGATGTCTCCAAGGTGAACGAACTCCTTGGAATTGTAGGATGAATAGTTGATAAACCATTTTTTATGGCTTTTCATGTGATGTGTTGGTCTAGAATCGAGGAACCATTTCTTCGATTGTTCGACATGGTGATGGTTCACCATGAAGGCCTCCTACTCATCAATGTCGTCTTCTTGAATCTTCTGCTTCGTGTTTGATGCATGGGCTTGTTGACCCAACTTCTTCTTCTTATCATTATTGAACTTCAAGGTCTGAAAATCCTGGGTTTCATGGTTCATCTTCTTGCAGTACTTGCAAAAGATTCTCTTCTTGTTCTGAGTAAGTTATTGATTCTGAGGCAAACATATGGATCTAGATTAGTAGAGAGATAGGGATGGAGAGGGTAGAAATCCAACACTTGCATGTTACCATGTCACACAGTTTAGATCAGAGTTAGAGTTGTATGTGTTTTATGCATTTGTTATGTCTAAAGCAAAGTAATCATTTAGTATGCTCAGTGACTAGCTATTATGTCTACTAGTTGTCTATCTGGTAAGGGTATAGTCTTATGGTGGTAGTAAGATTTCCTCAAGTTGAGTCTCTGTCGCTCATTTATGTCAACTTTACAGGTCTATGCTTGTAAGTGTCTAATAGGATGTCAGCCTAGCTAGATGGAGAATGTAAGTCTCATAGTGGCAGTGGGATTTTCTCAATTTGAGCCATATCGCTCATGTGGTCCACTAGTGTTCAAGTTGAATTGGAGACAAGTCAGTTGATCGAGAGTGTGGTAGACTCTCTCTGTGAGCATTGTGTGTGCATAAGCATGACAAGTTGTGTCTTTTTTGCGATTATGTTGTTCTTAACATTTTTAGAGGTCTTCATGGAAGACTTGTGCATTTACTTAGCCAAACATTATCACTTACATTGCTTGGAGTGAGTAATTAGGACCATTTTCCATTAAATCTGATGAAAAGCCAAATCTGGGTGACCCACAATATTTTCCTAGGCCACATCATTTTGGACTATGGAATAACCACTGATCTCGATAAAATCAATGTTATAATGGAGATGCCACTACCCAAGATCAATGAAGACATCTACATTTTTATGGGTCATGCGAACTACCATATTGCTTTGTACTCTTCTTTATGCTTCTAGTAGGCTAACAACCAAAAATGGATGACTCATGCCTTGGATTCTTTCTTGAAAATAAAAGATGCACTAGTCTCCATGCCAATCCTCAAAGCCTCAATTTGGATGCTAGAATTCCATGTCCACATAGATGCTTCCAAATATGTCATTCAAAGTATTCTAGCCTAACTAGGTCAACATAAAAAACTATCCAATGTGCCTTTCCAACATACAATCTATTCGGACTGAGATAAATTATATCATAAGAAGCTTTATGAATCTATGAAACTAGATCAGCAGCCCTCCATGCCCTCCAAATGAAAAAATTGAGACAAATGACAAAGCATGACAAAGTGGTAAAAACTTGGCTTTATTGTATAATAGCAAGATCACTAAAGACAAACTGAAGTTCACATGTTTTGGACATTATCACATAACAAACATTTGTTATAATGGGACATACAATAAGCAGATTCAAAATGTGCACCATTCCTTGCCTTATTGAATGGTAGTTCACTTGAGGATTACTACCAAATGATCCAAAATGTTTGAAACTGGCAAGCCCATAAGCTTATCTTTCTTATTTTTGTTTTCTCTTTTTCTTGCTTTTTAGATGCACATTTTTTTATCGTTGTTTCAATTGTAAACAGTGTCAACTCATCTAGTACATCTATCTTTTTCATGCAAAATATTTAATAGAAACTAATATTGCATCGCATCAGCACAAATCCAAACTAGGGGCCATATCATAGGTTAGATGCTAAATAGATAATGAGGCCTTGACGGTTCTTATTAGTATGATTATCTCACAATCTATCAATAAAATTGGTCAAAAAGCCACTTAAACTGCTATAGAATCATCAAAACATGCTCATTTAAATTGCAACCTACTGCAAGAAGAAAATGTTATTACACATTCATACATAAACTTGGTGAACATACAATTAGTGCACTTGGTCAACTAGAAAAACCTCAAAATTATTGTGCCTCTAATTCACCAAGTTTACCAAAGTACTTAGAATTAATTAGGCTACCACTGTACCTTGAAATTAGAAATCCACTTTTCAAGTTCATCGAGCCCTTGCCGTGATTTTTTTCATACGTGTGTTCATTGTATGAACCATTGGAAGTCTTACATTTTGTTCCCTACAATTTGACTATAAAGGTGAACACAAAAATTCTAGATTTGTCAAACATTCATCACATGTGTCAGGTGTACATTCACCATCATTATAAATGACTTCTCTATACGCCAATTGCCTGAATGTCGGTTTATTAAGTTGTTCTCCGAAAGTTGTAACTCTGTTTGGCAAGATTAACCAATTATTTATGTTCCAAAATTTATTTTGTTCCTCCATCGATTTGAAAGCGTCCTGTCGCCCCCTACCCCCTTCGTCAATCCTCAACAGCCTTGCTCAATATGCCTAGGCATCCATCCAAAATAGAGTGAAAAAGAGTACATTGCTTATATTATATGATTCTAGATAAGCAATTTTGCCAATTTAAGAAATTATAGATGATTCCAAGAGTGGTGGGGGGGAGGGGTATATATAGAGGTGGAATCCCACCATTCTCCACACTAATGCAAGAGAGAAACTATGATGTTTTTTTAAAGAAATCATTTTTGGTTCCAAGTGGTTTTCAAACCTTTCTTGCACACCTTCCTAAGCTTTGATGGTTTATTATAATGAGTCTCTGTACTGTTTGAAACAATTACTCAAAAGACTCCCATTTTTCAGTTTATAAATAAGCTAAAAAAAACTTTTAATTTGTAAATTTCGACAAACGACAAAAGAAAGGCCCGCTATAAATCCACCTAGGATTGCTGAATGTCCAAAGCTGAATATACTGCATGAAAGTGAGGAAGAAAGACAACATAAGCAATCAGGACCCCATCATTTTCAAATGTAATGTCACATCACACAAATTTGATATGAAGTGTTTATTGAAGGAGAGCGAAGTACCCACCTTGCCAAAATCAAGGATATCCAAGGGTGATGGGCAACATGCAAATCTCTATCGGATGCATGCAGGCTGAAAGAATTTGCTCCATTTATTCAACAATCGACCTTTTATAAATTTGGCCTATATGAGATTTAACATTTATTGCTAATTCAGTAAGAGAATACTTATATGCATGACGATCATATCAACATGATCCTAAAAGATTTACTTCTATACATGCTTATGTAACTTTGATATCGTGACTTCAACAATTACACTTCTAGCAAAATTCAAGGCATAAATTGTACATCTAGTGAACATGATTTTTTTTTCATGTCAAAAGAAAGAAGAGGAAAAAAAATTTCTTAAAGAAGAATATACAAAATATAGATGTCCAAACATGTTCTTTGATTTTGTGTTGTTCATACAAGTGGTTGCTTAATATACTTTGAAAAAAAAAATTGTTTCATTAAATTGATCTTACTTGCATGAAATCAGCTTCCATGAAAGATAGATCTCCAACCATGCCTCCTTGCACAAGTGCAGTTGCAATGCCACTAATCCCATTCAATAAACTCAAAGAAATAAATGGTAACAATTTTCCGCCACCCCATGATGTTCTCATGTTGATCTGTTATAAAACAGACAATGCTTATCCATGAGCTCTCTATTTATCACTCTATCAATCTTAAAGGAGTAACTTTCAAAATTTGGTAATAATAAATAATAAACTTTGAACTTTCATATCAAGTGGACTTGTTAGCTTAGTAAATTTTTCACAATCCAAAACATAGCTTAAATTATACAAACATAGATAAATGAGAAAATTTTGGCATGTGTTCTCTACTAGAGTCTTTTCCTTTCTAGGCTAATATGGCCCCTAAAGTTCTCTCTCTTGGTTAATAAAGATGAAAGTAGTATAAACATTGGGCCTATGTAGAATTAATAGGAAGCCAAGCCATGGCACTTGGGCTTGAGAGCTTAAACCAAGACCTACTATAACTCGTGTTTCCCAGCATTCATGGAAAGATTTTACTATAACACATATTTGTACCAAATTATACTTTGCAATCACAATGCACATCATGAAAAAAAGAAAAACATGTATTCAATTTAGAGGAACTAGGATGTATACTCACAAATGAAATTGATAGAGCTACAAAGAAGAAGACTGTGTAGCCAAATATGATGCGAATCCTTGTATTTACTTTGGCTTCATAATAAGTATATACAAATGTTGTGGCAAGGGCAAAAGGTTGGTAGACTAAAGGGAATACTCGAGCTGAGTGATACTGCACATGCCAACAGATAAAGTGTCATTGAGAATGTCATTAAGATAATGAATAAGCTAAGATAGCAGTTTGTCCAACAACATGCATGTTGTGGGATAATTAGTGACTCTCTCTCTCTCTCTCTCTCTCTCTCTCTCTCTCTCTCTCTCTCTCTCTCTCTCTCTCTCTCTCTCTCTCTCTCTCTCTCTCTCTCTCTCTCTCTCTCTCTCTCTCTCTCTCTCTCTCTCTCTCTCTCTCTCTCTCTCTCTCTCTCTCTCTCACATAAAAGGTAGAAGGTTTCTAGACAATAACAATGACATATGATTGTTACACGATTGATATGATTGATTGTGTGAATCAAGTTTCAAATCTAACTTGTAGGCTTGTCTATTTTAAATTTTTTGTAAAAGCTTACAACTCATTGAGCATTAACTCAAAATTCACATCTATTATATATTTGTCGACTCAATGCCAAACATCTTTTCCAATTGGCTCCAAACACTAAATTCACTTTGTCTTGGAGCCAAACCCTTCAACTAGAGTTCTACCAAGTATTCCCACAAAGTTTACTATTCAAATAAAGATATAAAAAACAATAATAGTATGTAGTTTGAAAATGATATTTAGGGCGTGGGCACCTCGTTATTAAAAATTCAGCCTTGGCTTTTAATTCATAGTGCCTATTTAGCATTTAGTATCAGTTTCCCAAAAATTAATTTATGTTTAAGTTTATTAGTTAACAACAACTATGCAAGCCAATTTCATATGCTAATAATCACCAAACAAGCCATTTCTTTTTGTCACTATTTTATAGTAGCTATGAATTCCTTACTTCTTTTCCAAAGTGATAGCTAACTATGAGTACGACTTGCTTATGAGATTACTATCTCAATGTTGGGGCATGGCTTTTATGATTCAACTTTGTTTAGCACTAGAGTTGTTGTAGGCAAACTTTTGTGTGCATGTGCCCAAAAGCATAACACTCAGCCCATTCTTACTTAGCAATGCACAATGGAGTATTGAGCCAATTGTATTGAACCTCAATTCTGTCAATCACATAGAAAAGTAGGCTCTCATCTGCATATGCCCTTTGATGGCTTGAAAAAATATTTGCCTCATTTGAACACAAGTTGAACTTCGGAATTTTTTTCATAGCTTGGGATAGCATAAGGTACTCGAATTTATCTGAGCTTCAACAACCAAAAGCTTGAGGACAAATGGGCAAACCTGAAGGTTAGTATTTATATTGAATCTAGGAAGTTTCTAGATAGTAATCTCACTTTTTCCTATATGTTTGATCTTGAAGCCCTTAATGCTTCACAAGCCTCCTTGTTTGATTCTTCGGTGGTCATCTTTTTCGGAGCTCTTCTCCTTGATCTTTCTTTTGTCAAAGAGTTTATTAACCTTTTCATAGTCCCTTGCTCCAAACTCTTTCTTGACTTTGACTCGTTGGGAGCTCCTTCTTCATTTTGGATCTAGAGCAGACACCAGTGAGATCCTCCTTTCCTCTCCATTCAGATTCAAAAACTCTGTTGTTTAGGCTTTCAAGTACAACAAGAACTTCAGCTTATTGAACGTTGATTCTATTTCCTTTTGCTCTCTTTCTTTCCTGCTAGGCTTAAATGTCTTCTTTTCAATTTGCTTTTTAGCTTCAGAGAAGTTTTAGCTCTTCTCTATAATCATGTTCTGCATCCTAAGCTCCTCAATCAGGACATACCTCTTTATTGTTCTTTTAATTTTCATTTATCAATAGCTGCCTGATGGTGTCACCTCTGACTTTTTTCTAGCATGTTGGAATATTGGTGGCCCCTCTCTACTTCTTGCCACCAATTCTACAACCTCCACGAGTTTTTTTTTTTCCTTTACTCATGGCCTCATTAAACTTGCCCCTAAAACCAAGTCTCCTTCTAAAATTTTATATTACCACCCACTCGCTATGCTTAACTCTTCTTACAAGATTATAGTGAAAGCTATTGCTAGAAGGATTGCCCCTTTCCTCCCCTCTCACTTGTCCAAAAGTCAATCTGGTTTCATTTAAGGAAGATCTCTTTTTTATAACATTTGGAACATATGTCTACCATTGACTCTTTTCTTTGGTTCAACTACTCGGCCCTCATGCTCAAGATAGCTTTGGATAAAGCTTTTGATTGTATCAACTTGAACTACCTCCTTACCTATTGTTCTTCCTTTGGCAACCTAGACTACATCATCAATATCGTCCGCACTCTTTTCTTTCAGCCTCATCTTCCATTATTTTCCAAGGTGTCCTTTCTTCCTCCCTTGTTTCTTGTGGCATCAAGAAAGATCCCTCATCTAATGGTACCAATTCCCAATCCTACTTCCTTGAGTTCATTCGCTCTTCATTCATCTTCTCCACTTCCCTCCTCCCTTTGTTCAAGTCCATTTCAATGTACTTTCCATGCGGGAGCTTACTTTCTGGATGAGTGATAATTCCATCTCCTCTCTTGAGCCTCTGTGGTTCTCTAAGGCTATTACCCTCAATTCTAAACCACTCGCTTTGATCGAATAAAGACTCCGCCAAAGCCTTACCCGAAAAGGATTTGTCATTTGGAACCATATCCTGACTCAAGACTGAACTTGGCCTTTCCTCCCACAAAACTAACTACCTCTCCTTCGCCCTCTCTCATGGAGACCTTGCCGACAAATTATTGTTTCTATAAGTTTTTGTTTTATCTTGCCCTCTACTTTGTAAAATGTCTATAATCTACTGTTAGGTTTTTGAGAGAAACAAAAAAAGGGTGTGTGACAAAAGCAACTTTTTTATTCTACAATATTGTGTGCAAATACATTCATGCAATAAATCTAAGTTGTGTTTCATGTAGTGAATTGTTGCAATTTTTGTTATCATACATGATGCCTCCAATTTCTGGTCCTAGTAGCCTTTTTCAGCACTTGACATAGGCAACTTTGAATGCACTCCTACCTCCAAATTTCTTTTTTTTTTATGATCCTATAGGAATTTCAAGAGTAACCATTCAAAAAATGGTAGTGGAGATCATGGTGATACACTCACTTGTGAAATTATCATAATTTCTAATTATATTCCCTCTTGTTTGACAAGCCATAGCTTGCATTACATTAGTTTTAAATCAATGTTTAACTACATCATCAAAACTTTGAGGTGGAGCGTGGAGCGAGGAGCAGATCTGGGGAGATCTAGAGCATACTACTATATCGTAGACTCTTAATTGTTAGCCTCTTGCTCCTCTCAATCTTAGGAAGTGGCAAAAGTCATTAGATTGAGGATAGATCATAGGTTCATCAAGATTCCATGATTCTATGTGTTGATTTGCTTGGATAAGTGCTAGAAGAGAATTTGTGAGATAGTTTCAAATCTTGGTGATTTCTTTTGAAAGCATTTGTTGTTGTTCAAAGTAGTGCTTTGTGCATTGAAACAGGTTGAAAGGTCATTGCTACATGGCAACCTCAATTGGAGTCATGTTGGAAGCCAATGATAGACTTACCTCAAGTAACTATTCATTATGGAAAGTGAGGATGGAGTCACTTCTTGAGATGAATGATGTTTTGGATATTGTTGTAGGTTTGGAGGAGAGACCAACAACACAACAAGATCAATTGAGGTATGACAAGAGGGCCAAGAAGGCTCTACACATGATAAAGATGAATGTTACCAATGAACTTCTTAAGGAAGTTGGTAAGTGCACATCATCTTTGGAAGCTTGGAATTCATTGAAGAAGCTTTATGAATCCAAGTCTACTTCTAGAATGTTGACTTAAGAAGGAAAATCTTTTCTTGTTTGCAAAAGAATGAAGAAAGTCCAAGTACTTTTGTTTTGAGAATGAAAGCATTGAATGATGAGTTAGCTTGCATAGATGAAAGCATTAAGGAAGGAGAGCTTATTCAAGTGATTCTTAATGGCTTGTTGGATGCTCATGCTAACATTGTTCAAAATATTGCTATTCAAAATACTTTTGCCAAGTTTGATGGATCTTCAAGAGATCTTGATCAATGAGGAATATAGGCATCAAGCAAGAGGTGGATCTACATCGACACTTCAAGAGGATGCTATGTTCACAAAGGGCAAATTCAAGGGCAAAACCAAAAGCGAGTGGTCTAAAGGGCAAGATCAAGTGGATGCTTCTTCAAGTGGCAAAAAGAAGGATAGATCAAAGCTCAAATACTTCTATTGTGGCATCAAAGGACACTTTGCAAGTGAGTGCTACAAGAAGAAGAGAGATCAAGGAGACAAGCAAGGTAATCTTACTCTTGATGAGGATGGTTTGGATGTGCAAGATGCAAATGTGATGCTTTTGTGATGTCTTCATGTATGCTTGCTAATGATGGAGATCTAGATCCTTGCTGGATTGATAGTGGAGCAAGTTCACACATAACCTTTCACAAAGAGTACTTCACTTCTTTGTTGGCATATGGAGATGACAAGAGGGTGATCTACACAGCCAATGATGGTGAGTGTGCAATCAAAGGGATTGGCACAATTCCTATTTCTCTCTCTACAAATAGGAATGTTCATTTGGAGGATGTCTTGTTTATTCCATCTATTACCAAGAATTTGCTTAGTGTGAGTCAAATGCTAAGTAAGGGCCTCAAGGTGGAGTTTGATGGAGATGCTTGTTTGATCAAAAGGAAGGATGTCTTGATTGGAAAAGGTAAAAGGCAAGGGAAGTTGTTCAAACTTGATGCTTGTGTTACTGCTAACCAAGTTGGATGTGTTGCAAGGGAGCAAATTTCTAATCAAGAGGTTTGGCACAAAAGGATGGGACACCTCAACTTCAAGTCATTGGAGGTAATGGCAAGGAAGAAGGTTGTGATTGGTCTTCCAAGTTCCTTAAGTAATGACAAGCATGTTTGCAATGTCTTGTGCTTTGTCTAAGTCACATAGACTACCTTATACTAGATCTATTTCTAGATCTACAAAGCCTTTTCAACTTGTACATTCGGATATTCATGGATTTACTACAATTAGCAATAGTGGAGCTAAGATGTATG
>MU834238.1:0-48514 GCA_029204225.1 Diphasiastrum complanatum | reverse complement strand
ACGTCAATGGCCAGGACAAGGACGACTCGGCTGGATCTAATTAGGTGTTTCAATAATCCAATTTGTAACATATCTCTGTACTTGGAACATTTATGTATGAATATATATTCGTTTAAGTCTCCTTCATCAATTTTTAAGTGCGTAATATGTAACTCAAATATTTGAAAAAAATTTTATTACCAATTATGAACAAATGATTTTGCATACCAATTTTATAGGAAGTGGTGCAAAAGACTCCTGGGGTTGGATGGAGTCCATTTTTAGGGCAGAATGGCTCCATTTTGCCCTTAATTTTTTTTTGATTTTCAAGCCCTCGGAATAATCCTCGAAATGGGGTACCTTTTTAAGAGCTCTCGAAAAAGACATGCCACTAACAGCTTTTTGAGAGGGAAATACCGAGGTCCCTCAATATATCCCTCGATTTATACATGCTATAAACAAAGCAAAAATGAAACGAAGAAGCCTCGATTACTGAGGTAATTATCGAGGATCTCTTTCCGAGGTATACATCATGGTATATACCAAGGTTTGGGAACTTTTTTTTAAAAAAATGTCTTCATAAAAACCTCGGTAATAGGGTCGGAAATCCTTCAAAATGATGTAGTGCAATTTATGTACTTGCCAAGGCAGGGCCGTGTGGCTTGCCACCAAGCACTTGTTTATTAAAGGGGAGAGCAAAACTCTAAACCCCTCAAGTACCCCAAGAGGACCAAGGTACTCCCCTGGTATGTTGAGTTCCTAGGGACAACTCTTACCCCTTGCGAAATGGGGGAAGGTCTTATGGAGCTCTAAGGCAAACACATTGCATGTGTGTGCCTTTGAGCATGACATAGTAGAATTGTGCCATGTGGCGCTCGCTCCTTGTGTGTGTAGATATGTAGATATGTGATTGGGAAAGATTTAATCTTTCCTGTTCACCAACGTTTTGACACCCTCGAAATTCTAGGTCATCAATTCTTGTTCACCAACGTTTTGACACCCTCGAAATTCTAGGTCATCAATGTGGACACCAGCGTGTAGATATGTAGATATGTGATTGGGAAAGATTTAATCTTTCCTGTTCACCAACGTTTTGACACCCTCGAAATTCTAGGTCATCAATTCTTGTTCACCAACGTTTTGACACCCTCGAAATTCTAGGTCATCAATGTGGACACCAGCATGTAGATATGTAGATATGTGATTGGGAAAGATTTAATCTTTCCTGTTCACCAACGTTTTGACACCCTCGAAATTCTAGGTCATCAATTCTTGTTCACCAACGTTTTGACACCCTCGAAATTCTAGGTCATCAATTCTAGGTCATCAATGTGGACACCAGCACATGCTCCTGAGCATTGTGGGCACCAGTGGGACCTTTTACTTGGGCACCAACACCAAACTTAAATGGCACCCAAGAGTTCCCATGCACTAGCACATGATCCTACGCTCACACAAAGAAATGTTTCAGTGTGCACTTATATGAGCCACCAATTCATTCTATGAATTGCTTATGGGATCTAGTTTAAGCTGCCCTAAGTGCCACAACATTGAGCAACAGGATTCAAAACTTAAAAAATAAAAACAATGAGTGCAGGCCCCAAAACCCATGTGTGCTCCTTAGATAGGAGGTTCCCAAGGAGGCTTACCCTAGGGATCTAGCCCTAAAGGACGTGGTCTTTCTCCCACAATACGTTACTATTGAGATTGAGCAGGCCTATACGAGAGCGAGCTTCTTGAGATTGTAAAAGCTAGGTAGAAGAAACTTTGCATTCATGCTAGAATTTCACACGAAGAATAATTCATTTAGGAAGACTGGATCAGTTCACCGAAAAAATGAGCAGCCGGCTGTAAATTATGAAGCCTGGTGAATGCTCTCAGATGGGTAAAGTATGAATGTGAAATTTTAAAGCGACTGTTTACAACAGTTACAACACATCTACTAACACATAGCCTATAGGTATAGCGAAGTTTCAAGCATGCAGGCTATCCTGGGCTGTAGCAGCAGGCATCGCCCAAAATTAACTGTTTATCCAACTCTACTGCCGCTGGGACTGTAGAGATTCTTTTAAGGACTTTGGGCGCTTAGCCTTAGCTGAAGTAGTGTAAGATTGATGTTTTGCTTGCACTCTCAGCATCGTTGTGGCTTTAGTGCCTGAAATGCAGCTCTTGATCTGGCTTTTTGCTTATCGGATTTCTGAGAGAGTACTGATTGTGTGCCCAAACAGCTCTTGATCTGGTCTTTTGCTAATCGGATTTCTGAGAGCGTACTGATTGGGTGCCCAAATATAAACAGACGACAGCACAATCGTCCGCTTTGTAAAGAGAGCGCTTTAGCCTCCATGCCCGAACTGCAGATTGCACAAGACATCTTGCGGCAGTTGCCCTGGATGGAGCTTTAGAAATAATGTCTACCACTTCTGTATTACTAAGAACGTCCCATATCTGTAACATCATGACGAAACCACTGTAATCAAAGTTTTGCAAACAGCGAGAGTCGAAATTGCAGAAGCAGTAAGTCCCGTGCAATTGCTACTTTGTAAAGTGAACGGAATATTCAGACGCACCATCAAATAAAATAAAACCTTGTACAGAAAATCTGTCAATGTCTTGCTCAAAGATACAAGCATGTCTATAGGTGCGCAATACTAGCTGTTGCGAGCAGAAGGTTGGAATTTGTCACTTACTCCATCTGTCGCAAGGACTATGAACTGATCCTTGTCTGTTAGACGCCTGTAAGCTATTTCAGGAACAGCAATCAGCCCAAATTCTTTCATATAGAAGTCCCCAAAGGCTCTAGCCACGGCGAGGCCAGGAGAATTGTTGTAAGGCAGCCAAAGGCGGTGTACGTCAGGCTCATCAAGCATTGCAAAGACGCGCCCCTTACACTGCTTGATTCTCTCAGCTTCGTCTGCAATCAAATTAAACTCCACAATTTCTAAAGTTTGTAAAGCAATCTTTAACTTAGATCCCACCCCATTCAGACAGATTTGTGCAGAATCAAGGTCAAGAAAGTGGTCTTGTCACTCACGAGGAAGATTTGGCTTCAAATCAACGGTCAACTGTACTGCCACAAGAGCATCATTCTCAGTTTTTGTCGCTAAAATCGCTCGAGAATCTCCGACGTTGCCAATTATAAGGTGCTCGCCCTGCAGAACAAGGTTCCAAAAACATAATTCTAAAGCTTATCATAAAATCTCAAACAATTTTCTTAACTCCAATGAATATGTCATATACAGTACGGTCTGAAAACCTTGTAAAGAGTGTACCTGCTTTAGAATTGTGACTGCAGTTGTTCCGCTGCAAGAACAATCTATTGAAGGAAGCACTCGAAGCTCTGTATCCATTAGTTTATATGCTTTTAAAAATGAATCTTGCCACAGAGCAAACATTTCAGGCTCTTTGCATCCCTTTGCGTCACTCAATTCCAAGCCAGTGGCGCTATTGCCGGAGATCATAGTCGTTGTTTTGTCTTCTGTGCAGTATCTAGTATTGGCCTCTTGCCATTCAAATGCTAATCTAGAGGAAAGTGAATCCCTCACCCTCCGCGCAACCAGATGCCCGTTCGGACCATGACCATCAAATACTCCACAAAAAACTGTGTCCCTCCTTGAACAGAAGCCCTGACAGAATCAATCGAACCAGATCTGATCATCTCTCTCTCTCTCTCTCTCTCTCTCTCTCTCTCTCTCTCTCTCTCTCTCGCACGCACGCACGCACACGAAAATGATATATACCTCCCACAAAATCATTGCATCTTGATTTGTTCCTTTTTTTCCTTGCTTGGTGAACAGGCTAGCCACGCTGCTTGACCCATTGCAACAGATCCTCTCTGAAATCTGAGCAAGCAGCTCATCATTCATAGCCTCCAAAGCCAGTGCTTCCCTTCTCCTGCTCCTTCTGGACATCCTCTCTGCACGCTTCTTGCTGTCGCCCAATTCCACAAGAGTCGAGATGCCAACACCCATTCCAGGCTACTTACGGACAAACCTTCCCAAAGCAGTACTACTGCAGCTGCAAGCTGCAAACTACGGGTCTTCTGTGCTAAGATCTGCAGGCTTCCTATGATCCAATACACTTATCAGCCCAACAACTGTGAGCCCTTAGGCCACGGCCAGATCCAAAACAGAGGTGAAACACTTGGTGGAATCTGTAATCTGAAAGAAAACTTCAGTTGTAGTTGCTGGAAAAACAGCTCAGAGTCTAGCACTTTCTAAATTTCTTCAGTAGAAGCATGAAAAGAGGTTGATGGGTCGATGGAGTTATCAGAGCAGTTCATTGCTTAATGCAAGAGACTGACTCAGCTGCACGTAGTTCACCCAAAGTGAAACTTCTGAATGATCTAACTGGCCAGTCCATGCTGATATTTTCCTCTTGATCTCCAAAATCAAATAGAAATAACATAATAATATTGGATCACCATCATAAACAACATGCCACACCCAAACTCGAAGTGCACTGACTTGATTTAGAATCTATTGGACTTATCACTACTTTTATGGGGATATTAAGAGGAAAAGGAGGCCATCCACCACCTCTTTAGGGTCTTTCCCAACGTGAAAACAGTTTTTATTTTATTTTTTTATCCCCTTTTTTTGTGTAAACCGTATTTTACATGCATGCACCTTTCGAGCAAAAGCTACACGTAAAAAAAGGTAACTTTTTTGCGTGCACCCTCCGACACCTGACACCTAGAAGATGCATGCAAAGAAATAAACAAAAGGCACACCAATTGCACCCGAGGAGGTGCATGCCTCTAGATTTTTGTAAAAATGTGACGTATAATTCTACAAAGTAAGGACTCTCAAGCTTTTTAGAAGTCTATTCCATTTAGCGATCTTTAATAGTTTTTCTTTTCCTAACAACCACTAAATTGAAAGATGTTTAAGTGCAACGTTCCCTCCTCCTTTTTTTGGTGGGGAAGGAGAGGAGCTCTGGGCTTGTAAAAGCATGCCACATGGAACAACCACATCACTACGTCACAAAGTGCCACAAAGCAAGTTTTAAAGATTTGTACGATCAATGAATCATCCTCTTGTTAAAGCTAGACATATATACAAACTCTTCAAGGCCTTGTATTCATGTGCATGAGGCATGTGAGGGCAAATGGTAGCTTCATAGTTGAATGCAAAATCTTTAGTAATTGGTCATCCATATGAGAGTTTTGGTGGAAGGTCTAAATCTTAGCGCATCACATATAAATTTTGTTTAATATGAAGGTGGATCCAAAATACAAAGAACAAATGAGCACTTGGCATTACATGGGGGAGTCATTGTCCAAGGGCATGGGCCAAACCAAGATGGATGGTCGACATCGTGTGAAATTGTTTTTTCACATCTTTTTCTAATATTTGTATGTCTATCTCACTAGGCTGAAATCTTTGCAATCACAATGCAAAAATTTGGATAGCAAGTGATACTTTTTCCTTTGAGAGCAAATTTTATTGTTGAAGGTAGCACTCAAAATTTGAGCACTTAGCATTACGGAAGGGGTAAATTACTTGGCCAAAATATTCCAATGTGACAATACTTTGTTGAAGGTTAGGTATTGGAAGGCCCTAAAATATCTGATTGTAAAAGAGCAACTTGTTTTTTCTTATTTGTCTAGAAGCCCAGGCAATTATGAACATAATGCGTAATTGCTTGGGCCAATTTTACAACATTTTATCACATTTTTCCTTGGGGATTGATCATAAAAGTAAAGGTTATATTCTAATTCCAATGTTGGAAAACCTTTGAGAGGCTATGACCAAGGTGAACTTGTTGTGCCCTATGTTAACATTAATGAGGGGAAGTTAAAATATAATTTACTCCTACTAAAAAACATAGCAAGACTCTAGTTTTCTGGCCATGGGAATATGGGAATGTGAACTTGGTGACACTAGTTAGGTGTATATTTTTTGGCTAACATAACTAATTCGAAACATTTCTAACACATCCAACTAGACTACTTTGACGACATTATGTGATGTATATTACAAACATACACTTTTGAACATTTATGCGAAAAGAATTGCAAAATTAATATTGGTGGGCTCATCAGCTACAAAGGAGCAAAACATGTAGAGTTTAGAACATGTATGCACTAACTTTTGGGAGTTGCTGAACCTTGTCAACTCCCACCCTTCCATCATTATAGGTGACTTCAACATGTATTTAAGGATGGACTCTTCTGACTAATAAACTCAACCTTGTGAACTTCACTTTCCTTCATCCCTGAAGTTCCACGCAGCACAGTCTGATCTTACGGAGAAAGACGGGCGCAAGTACAGTCAGTTGCAATGGAAGTAGACAGCCGCAACTAACCAACGTTTAGCGTAGCCATTAGTTTAAAAGACTGACTTAGAAGAAATTCAAAATATAAATGTGCATACGAAGTGCACAAATAGTGTAAGAGAGATAGAGAAAATTCAGAAGACTTGTAAGCGAATAAGCTACAAGCGATGTACTCTCTTCCCATAACACAATTTTAGTAATACATTGTTCTTGTCAGGTCTTTGTTGTGCATGAATGCCAAAGCTATTTATGTATGAACTGCTATATGATAAGATGTGTGATTGATCTTACAATCAAAGTTTAGCTATAGGTTCACGGGCTCGAAAAAAATTGTTCTCTTCTTCGAGGTTTTCGCACTTTTCGCATTTTCGGTAGAGGTAAATGTTCCAGTGTGTATGAATTCACTCAGTTTCACATTTTTTGCATATTCTGGATAATGTGAAAGATGCAGACAGAAGCACGCTTCCGCATCTTTGATGCTACTAGCTACAGCTGAAGCCGAAATGATCAGTTCACTTCAGTGGTATCAGAACATTGCAGACTAGCTACAAGGACATAGATCATCAAATGGCAGCGAACCTGCAACAAAAGGTTGTGAGCGTGTTCGATGACAGCAACTATGTTGTCTGGAAACACAAAATGAAGATGATACTCAGAGGAGAAGACTTATAGAGCGTAGTAGATGGGACAGAAGTCAGGCCGCAACAAAATCTGGCTGAATGTGATCAACTGGCAGCTGCAACAGTTTTTACATTTTATAAGAACTCTACCATCCTTCTACTATACCCTGAGGTCAATACTCATGATGACGCCTAATATGACATGCAATGATGCCATTAAAGCTATAGCAGATGAATTCATCATGAGAAATCGTATTGATTCTCAAGACAGCGAAGACCAAGCATCTTTTGTCAAAAAAAGGCGGAAAGAAAAAGCCCATAAGCAAAGCCCATCTTCAACCAAGCAAGAATATAGCTCAAGGCCACTTGCGGTAGGCAATTACTGCAAGAAGAGAGGACACTTGGAAAAGGATTGTTGGGGAAATCTCACAAGGACAAGGCCCATACTGCAGAATCTTCTCATCAAGAAGAAGAGCCGGAGTAAGCTATGGCAGCAAGAGATGTGCTAAATGCACGCTTAGACTTGAAGATTGTCATAGACTTTGGGGCCACGTCACATACCACCAGCAAAAGGAAGGTCCTAAAGGACTATATTAAGACTTCTTATGGAGAAAGAGAAGTCATTCTTGGTGATAATAGCAAACACCACATCATGGGGACTCGAACTTTACTTCTGAAGACTGTTTTTGGTCATAAAGATCTAGAGGGAGTCCTGTACGTTCCCACGTTGAAGAGCTATCTCCTGTCAATTGCCAAGATAACAGACATGGGACTGAATGTTACTCTCAATAGTGGAGAATGTCAGATAAAAGACTGTAGAACTGACCAGATCATTGTGACAGTTGAAAGAAAATGTAATTTGTATCATACAAGCATCATGAATCCTGCTGACCAAAATCTTGTGACTTCATAAGAAGACAAGGAGAACGAATTATGGCATAAAAGGATGTGCCATTGTATCATGAGCACACTCTATAAGATGTCAAGAAACAAAATGGCATAAGGGATGGATGTCACTGACAAGAAAATTGGACTGTGTGAATCGTGTTCAAACGGCAAATAGCATCGTGAACCATTTAGGTTCGAAGGAGCACAAGCCAAAGAGGTTCTTGGACTGATTCATAGTGACCTATGTGGGCCTATGAAGGTTCCATCCTTATCTGGATCAAAGTACTTTGCCACTTTTATAGACAATTACACACACGACCTTTGTCTACCTCTTGAAAAAAGTCTGATGTGTTTACAATTTTGAAGCAGCTCAAGAGTTTGGCTGAAACACAAACATGAAGAAGATTAAAATTTTGAGATTTGATAATGGTGGCGAATACACCAGTACAAAATTCAAGAATTATTGTCAAAATGAAGGAATCGAGAGGCTGTATAATGTGCCCTACACACCACAACACAATGGGGTAGCCGAGAGAAAGAACCGGACTCTGATGGAGGCAGCAAGGTGCGTGATGACACAGGGAAATCTTCCTTTTCTTTATGTAATGTCCACATCCTTTGTATCTTGGGGACCTATTATCTTCTTTCCCACTAATCCAATTGAGATCCTTATCTCCCCATCAACATTGAGCAATGCAATGTTATAACTATTCTCATCTTTGAAAATGATCTAGGCTAGGCATCATTTAATGTTGAATGCATAGATTATCCATAAGTGTGGATATATGTAAGTTGCATAATTGAAACATCCTTGAAGCTTAATTTAGAAACTGGAAGTTATGATGATATTTTTTGAAGTGTTGTAGTGTGATGATATCTAAAAAGATAGTAGCCAAGACCTTCATAAATATATTTCTCATTAGTGTTGAAAGTGTTGTAGTGAGATGATATTTAGAAAGATAGTAGCCAGGACCTTCATAAATATATTTCTCATTATGCCCACTAGTGTAATATTGATTTGAAGTTTCATCATTCCAAAATCAAGCTGGCAAGTTAAATGTCATTATTTTCCCAACACGTGTGATAAATTGTGGGTCCTTTCTATTGAAAATTTGATAAAGTCGTTCACGCTTTCAGCCACAAGTTTAATAATTAAAAGCGGTCATGTTTTCAACCACAAGTTTAATAATCAAAAGCGGTCATGTTTTCAATCACAAGTTTAATGATTAAAAATTGATTGAAGTGGTAGTTATTCCAGAACCTTTTTGATTGGCTTAATTTCAAAATGCTTGTGACATTGATTGATTGATGAATGCTACATTTAGTTATGCCAAAGGCTTACTCAAATTTTAACATAAAATACTATAAAAGTGTTCAAATGAATTTAATATGTGAATTCCATTTCATCTAGAAAATATAGTGTCATGATAAATTTCCTTATGCATATTGTGATGGTCTTGAGTAGGCCACAATACCCTACTTGGAAAGGATGCTTTTTTTGACACACTATATGCTGACCACATGGCACCTAATTGTATAAATATTCACTCACATATCAAATTATCTTTATTGTAATTAGTTTTGAGAATAAACTTTGTTTAAAGAACCCAAGTAGATCTTTTTGGGAAAAATATACTAAAGGTTATTATTCATTCGATTGAGTGCATGAAACTTATATTGAACCAATGTGGATTCTAGCTTTGTTGGCATTGGGACTAATGCTCAAGGTTAAATATAATTTGTGTCTAAAACACTCACAAGTATCAAGCCTTACTTGTTCTTTAAAAGGATTGATATCAATGGATATTTAGGAGAGTCATATGATCTTGACTTAGTAAAATAAACAAGTAGAGCCATATGATCCTTGACTTATTACAACAAAGAGAAGACATTTTATTCACAAACAACGCACACGTCACAAGTGTCTTTGTGTGTGGGAGTAGAAGATATTGCAATGTTTGCCATACCATAATAGAAAGAGTTCGAGCCTCCCCTTGGAAACCAAGAAGCATAATAGAAAGAGGCCACTCTTCTATCTTTTGGACTCATAATTATTCTCATAATCAATCTCGAGTTAATGATGACATCTCCAAGGATGACTTTGTTTTAAAAATTTTACTTGTCACATATTTAGCATGAAGATTATACTATCTAAAATTGCTTAGAAAATGTTGATATGCTCATTGTCAAGGTGTCAAAGTTGTCAAAGGCCCACATACCATAGTAAACTATGAAATTCATTGCTCTTATATTGCTGAAGATGCTTGTTAGCACAATTTAAACATAGCAATGCTCAGTCTACCCTCTAGCTTAGGACTTTATATTGTTTCTTAGATATTTTTAGTATGTTTGACCCATTTCTAGTTATTTTGTGATTATACTATGTAGTTTTTATCATTATACTTTTTGGATCATTATGTAAATGCAAGCTTGGGTGTAGCTCTCTTTCTTCTCCTTTTGTGCATTGTGTGACTCCCATGGACAACTTATGTTAGAATAAAAGTAGCAACAATATTGTGAGTCCGATCAGTGGAATATGAGCAATTGGCCTTGCCATGAGGCAACTCAATGGGACACATGTCCCATCAATGACAACCTAGGCCGTGCGTGGGTTGCCAAAGAAGAAACTAAATGTACAATGTATTTTGGTTGCTTTCCATAAGCTGAAGTGGGCATTGGTATCTGCTCCTACCCTTAGATCCCCCCAATTGGACCATCGAGTTTCACGTTCACGCAGACGCTTCTAAATATTCCATTGGTAGTGTTCTAATGCAACCAGGGGAGTTTAAGAAGGATTACATTGTCTACTTTGCTAGTCGACAACTGATACAAACTAAGGTCAACTACACTACCTTGGCTGCCAAACCTTCACAAGGATGTCAATTCACCAAGTCCTACGATGTCTGCCAACGTTATCGAGATGAACTTGACCAGATTCCCTTGCAACATATCATCGCCTAGAGTCCATTCTTTGTTGGCCATATACGTCCATTTGCTCGTTATATACACAAGCAAGACATATCATAGTAGCTACGGACTATCTCACCAAGTAGGTTGAAGCTCAAGCGGTAGAGAAAGCCAATGCAAATACTACGGCACGCTTCCTATATGAGCATATCCTTACCCAATATGGATGCCCAATCAAGCTGGTAAGTAACCATGGAAGCCATTTTATAAATAAAACAATCACTCACCTTATTGCCTCCTATCTAGTTGCTCATCGTAAAAGCACTCTCTATTATCCAAAGTGCAATGGCCAAGATAAATAATCTAGCAAAATTTTATGCACAATCACTACAAAGATGATCGATGCCAATCACACAGATTGGAAACACAAACTCTAGGTAGCACTATGGGCTTTTCAAACCACATACAAAGCTAGTATAGGCCAAACACACTTCTAGTTAGTATATGGACAAGAAGTAATCATGCTAGTTGAGTTCATCATTCCTAGTCTCAAGTTAGCACTGGAGCATAGACTAGATGATGATCAATTAATGCAAAAGAGACTAGACAATCTCATGAAGCTTTATGAGATGAAGCTAAGTTAGCCGAGAAAAATATAAGATAGCATGATGGCAACTTGACGAAAAAATATTTGGCCAAGAGAGAACTTTGTATAATGCCAAGGCTCATAAAGGCAAAATGAAATTTAGTGAAGAAGGTCCCTATTGAGTAGTCGAGGTATGTCTTAATAGGGCATTCCAATTCATATATCTAGACGAGTCTCCGTATGGATAGTCAATGGAAGCTGCTTACAAAAATACTATGCACCTCACTATAATCCATCTCTAAGTTTCAAATGTCATCTGATACTTTCAATACGCCAGATCAAGAGTAATACATATATGGCCTTCTAAATAAAGCATAGTGAATACCCTCCCTATAATCCTTAGGGTAGTCGATAAGATCTATATAGAATTTTGCTTCCCTTAGGAGCTAATCCATGTACTGAGATATTAAAACTTGGCAAGATGAAGCAACTATGGTCAAGCAAGACAAACTCATAATAAGCAAGCATTCTAGCCACCTGGCGAATGCTTTTTGCTCCTAGGCAAGTATTTCTGCCCATTGGCAAATGTTTTTAGCCCATTGGTAGTATTTTTTCCTAGTGGCGAGCATTTTCAACTCGTTGGCGAGTGAGCATTCTCCCTCCCAAACGAGTGTCTTTTCCTAAGGTGAGCTATCCCTCGGAAACAGTCGCCCAAGGGCCCCACCTACTTAATGTAGTTATGGGCTTAGACTTGCCATGAAATCTGGGACTCAACGATAGTGAAATACAGCTCAAATAGTCACAGAATGGTAGTAGCATTGAACTGAGTGTGATGTAAATTGTGAAGTAATAACATGATCCATATGGCTTCTTTTGAAGCTTGACATGCTGTGATGTACTCTACTTCGGTTGAAGAAAGCACAACTGATTTCTACTTTATTGAGTTCCACGAAATGGGCCCTCCTGCCAGATAGAAACAGAACCTGGAGGTAGATTTTCTGGTAGAGACTGTTCCTGCCCAATTTGAGTCGGAGTAGCCTCACAAGACGAGGGGGTCGGTAGCATTTCCATCATAACACAATGCGATCTAAGCTTCCTTGAATATATCTCATCACTCTCTTTAATGCTTTCCAATGAGAGATCTTAGGATTAGACATGAATTGACTTAACGTGCTAATAGTGTATGCTAGATCTGGTCTAGTGCATAGCATGGCATACATCAAAGATCCGATTAGTGAATAAAAAGAGTACTTTGCTAAGTCAAGTACTTCACTTTTGGTCTCACCACAAGAAGGTTTAGTCAATACTATACTTGGATCCATTGGTGTATCAATTGGTTTGCAATAAGACATATAAAATTTTTCTAGAACATTTTTTAGATATTTTTGCTGGCTAAAATAGATCTTCTTTTGAAGTCTATTTCTAGTAATGTGAATTTCTAGCAAAGAATGAACAACGCCTAGATCAGTCATGTCAAATTCCTTTGACAAATCACTCTTAGTAGTGTGCAGTAGGAAAGTGTCGTTAGACAAAATCATCTACGAAAGAGCTATGTGAACTGAATGGACATCTATATGCTTGGAATAAACATTACAGTCAGCTGAATTGTTTTCAAAACCCAATTGAATAAGATAAGAGTTGATTCTTTCGAACCATGCCCTTGCAGCCTGTTTCAGATCATAGATTGCTTTGTGCAGCTTGCACACTTTGTGCTCTTGGCCTTTGACTTTGAATACTTCTGGCTGGAAGCTATACAGCTCCTCTTCAATGCAGCTATTGAGAAACGTTGTCTTGACATCCATTTGATGCATCTCGAGGTCTTCCGTAGCTACTAACGCAATCAGAGTCCTAATTGACTGCATTTTGATGATAGGACTGAAAATCTCTTGATAATCCACTCCTTGGACTTGAGTGGATCCTTTAGCCAGCATTCGTGCTTTCCATTTTGCAATGGAACCATCAGAGTTGATCTTCTTCTTGAAGATCCACTTGTTTTTGATAACTCTCTTGTGAGTGGGCAAGTCGACCAGTGTCCAGATCTGATCGTCAAAAGTGAGTTGTACTCGCTTTCCATAGCTTCTTGCCACTTCACAACATCCTTAGAGTTTAGTCCTATCATCTAGTTTCTTCCTAAGTTGTTTGGAGACATGAACAAAACATATACAACCAAAGATTTTTAAATGGCTGTCACTAGGCTTGTGTCCATGTCATACTTCATAAAGAGTTTTGTTGTTGACGACTTTAGTGTTGGATCTGTTCCTGCACGTAACAGGCTGTGGCAGTAACACTCACCATCATTGGTCGCGTAGATCATTCTCTGGCCATCTCCATATGCCAACAAAGACTTGAAGTATTGTTTGTGAAAAGTCATGTGTGAACTTGCTCCACTATCAATCCACCATGGATCTAGATCTCCATCATTAGCAAGCATACATGAAGACATCATTATCATTTGCATTTTGAACATCCAAACCATCCTCAACAAGACGTCATTAGTATGAGGTCTCCTTGAATGTGCATGTGCTCTCTGTGAGAAATTGTCAGCTAGTTTGATCTAGTTTGATTTTTGGGTAATTGGCATTTTAGGCCAATATGCATCTCATACTTAGAGAGAAACTTTATGAAGTTATTTTTAGCCTAAGTTCACGGATTCTAACTCAGACTCCGTAGACAAATCTTTAGAAGTTTCATAGTTTTCTGCAGATGCTATGACATCCTCTAATGAGTTCGTCAATCCTTGATGACAGTACCTATCCATCTTCTTGAATAATCCACCCAAGACCCATTTGTTTTGCATGTGGACTGGATACTGTGCTCCTAGATTCCCTATCAAATTCTTAACTCTTCAAGTGTATTTCCTAACTGACTCCTTCGGCTGCTTCTCTACTGAATTAAGATGCGCTAACAGTCTTCTGGAATAGCTATCTCTGAATTGTTTAAGAAACGCTACCTTTAAAGCATTCCAAGTATTAAAATCTGTTTCCATAACTAGTTGGCTATACCAGATTCTTGCTTGCTTGCGCAGAAGACCTGGTAGAATTCTAACTTTATCCTCGTCAGTGTTTTCCTTATTGGCTATAGTGATTTGTGAAAAATAGCCTAATTTGGCAAATCTAGCCATGTAGAACTTTGTGAATATTGTGTATAATTGGGTTCCATAGATGTAAGGCCAAGATGCCACGTGGCAACCCACTCCTAATGTAGGTTAGGTCAAGTCAAGAGAGTTGGTCATGAATATTTGGTGGTCATCCCTACTATATAGGACCTACACCTAAGTTTGAGGTGAAAACTTGACCAACTTGCTACCTACCAAGGGATTTCATTTTAGGGCAAGAAGAGTGAGTTAACTTCCTTATTACATGCTGGAAATCTACCTAACTTCAAGAAGGAGGTAGAATTTGCTATGTATTCCCTCTCTCTATAGTGAGAAGATAGAATATTTTTGGAGCTCATTGGCAATCTCAAGCTAGTTCACTATGCACATTGAGTTTTTGTGATCCAAATGCAACCAAATCAATTTCTACTTGTTTCTTAGGTTGAAGGCCATACTATAGCTACACATGTGTGGGATCTGATTTCAATGTTGATCAATGCTTTTGATTGTTCATGCTTGTTGTTTGTCAAGTTGCCAATCTAGATCAATATTTTGTGTCTAGTTTTTTGATAGATTGTTAAGCAAGCATCCAATCACTCTTGTGGATCTTTTGTAGATCCATTTATGGTCCTAAAGTATAGTACTTTCACATGGTATTAGAGCCAAGTACAAGAGCATAAGCCATTGATCTAATGCAAATCCATTTTTAGCAAGTTTTGGTGCTAGAAACTAGTATTGAGAGGGCAAGCTAGAATCTTGATTTTGGTGAGGAGATTTGATCCCAAACTTGGTAGGGGTCCAAATCCCTACTGTCCACATGTGTGGGCAACTCTGAACCTGCATTTAATGCATGGTATTCATGTTATCCAAAGAAATCAATTTGTGAGCTTTTGATGTATTTTTTGATGGAAATCTTAGGATAAGCTACCAAGATTGAGTGCCATTGATTAGATTTGACTTAGGGCATGAAATCTAATTATTCTAGGCTGAAATCAGGTCCCCTTAACTTGTTTTACAGGTCTTGAAAGTACATCAAAAAGTGTGAGGGAGATTTAGTCATGTTATTGTCCAAAAATAGCCAAAATTGGCAAGATTTGATTGTAAGTAGATTTCACATCATCTTATCTTCATTCCAACTTTGTGAGAGAGTGCTAGAACTGAGATTATAAGTCCATTTGTTGGATTAGAAATCTAATTTGAGTGAAACACTACAAGAGAGAGACCTTAGTGAGTTTCTAGAGACAATCAAATCCATTTCTTGGCAAGATTTGTTTGAAAGTAGTTTTTACTTCATCGGATCTTCATTCCAGCTTTGTGAGGGAGTGTAGAACTGTGATTATAAGTCCATTTGTTGGATTAGAAATCAAATTTTAGTGAAACACTACAAGTGTGAGAGTTTTGTGAGTTTCAAGTCAATCAAATCTATTTCTTATTTGTAGAAGCTACTAGTGAGATGGGATCTGCTGGAGAATACCTTCTAGAAGCTAGTGAATTCTACAAATTATGTTGTTTGGAAGGTTAGGATGGAGTCACTCTTGGTGCTCCAAGACCTTTATGAGTTGTTGATTGAACATGAAGGTGATCCTCTAGGTGCACAGGAGTTAGCTAGATACAAGAAGAGATCTAGGCTTGCACTTCATTGTGTGAAGATGAATGTGAGCAATGATTTGTTGAGAGAAGTATCAGCATGTACTAGTGCTAAAGAGGCTTGGGAGTCTTTAAAATCAATCTATGAATCTAGTAACACTGCAAGAGTTCTCATTCTTAGGAATCAGATTCTACAAAGCATGAAGAGAAGTGAGGAGAGTGCACAAAATGATGTACTCAGAATCAAGCCTCTAAATAGGGAGTTGGTTTCCATTGGAGAGAAGATTCATGATGGAGAGCTTGTACAAATTGTTCTTAATGGTCTAGGAGATGACTTTGCAAATTTGGTCCAAAGTTTTGCCATCCAAGACACTTTGCCAACCATAGAAAAACTGCACAGTAATGTATTAGTGGCTGAAGAGTGTAGGATGCTCCACACCAAGACAAGAATGAGTTTATTGTCTTTGCAGGATGGAGATGAGAAAGCCAATTTCTCATTCAAGGGCAAAATGAAGACCAATGGAAAGAAGAAACATCCAAAGGAGGCCAAAGAAGAGGATGATGCATCAAGCTCAAAGGACAAGTCAAAGCAAAAATGCTTCTTTTGTGGAAAGAAGGGGCATTATGCATCCGAATGCTACAAGAGGCTAAGAGCGAAAGAGGAGGAGGACAAACAATGGAACCTTGCATATGAAGAGGATGGAGATGAGGAGATCTAATCTTTGATGGCATCTACATCCACTCCAACAAGCAAAAGCAACTCAAAGGACACTTGGTGGATTGAAAGTGGGGCTAGCTCCCACATGACTTTCTAAAAGGACACATTCTCAACCTTACAGTCTTTCAATGGTGCTAATAAATTTGTTTCTTTAGCAAATGATCAAGAATGTAAGATAGATGGTATTGGTACCATCTCATTAAGTCTAGGATCTAGCAAAAGGATGGATCTAGATAATGTCCTTTTTTAATCAATTACCAAGAGCTTGCTTAGTGTTGGACAACTAATGGATGATGGTTTAGATGTTCACTTCAATCATGAAGTTTGTTCCATCATGAAGAATGATAATTGCATAGCAAATGGTGTTAAACAATGTAGTTTGTTTAAGTGGGATGCTAAAATTGCTACGACAAAAGAGGAAATCATTCATTCAAATGTACACTCTTTTTCTCATGTACCAAGTAGTGATGATAAGATGCATGAAACATTCTTAGATGTTTATACAAGAGATGCTTGGATCCATCCAATATCTTGTGTGAATGAAAGTGAAATCAACAACCTTGGTGTCAATGATCTTGCAAGGACTGAGGAGGAGCAACAAAGTGGTGGAGATCTTGAGGATTCACCTCAAAGATCAAGTGCTCCAAGAAGATCCACAAAGGCAAGGGCCAAGCCTTCAAGGTTCACTTATCTTGGAAGATTCTCAACCATTCACTTTCAACACTTTTCTTACTTCAATGCTTGATGAACCATTTGGCTATGAGATCTACATGAGACAAATCTATGTATGCTATGATGAGAACTACATGAGGCAACTTGAGGGCTTCATAAAAAAGGAAGTTGAAGATAAGATGTGTAATGACTCATTTGAGAACAAGTTTTTATGTCTTAGTGATCTAAAAACTTTTATGACCCAATTAAGAGTAGATTGGTTGTTTGATCAAATGAGTGCTCTCGGATTTTGGAAGAGCAAGAATGAGTCAATCACTCATTGTTTTGAAAAATGTGTTTTTTCTTTTGGAGAGGCAAATTGTAAGCTTCGTATTAGAATAAGTGAAACATTCTTGAAGGACACTTATATCCATAATCAAGTATGTAACCTCATGAAGCTCAATATCACTTGTAATTACAAGATTAGGAAAATCATGCTTACTTTTGATGGTTTGTGGACTAGTCATTCTAGCATGATAAATCTTGGTAATAGTAGCAAGTACATGTTTTGTGATCTTGATCAATGTGATTCTCACAAGATATGGAGACCATCAGATTTCCTTCAAAGAGAAGCATCAAGATCAAGGAGGCGCAAGTTTCAAGTTCATGCATCTTCACTCAACATGGAAGAAATCAAGTGCAAAGGTGCAAGGAAGAATCAAGACTCTTCAATTCATCTTGGAGGAGATCAAGATCAATGAAGCTCTATCTTGGATATGGTGATAGGTCATGTCATCATCTTTGGGGGGATCATTAGTCATCTTCTAAACCTGAATATGATTCATTTCTGATGTTACATTATTGTTTCCAAGGCTAGATTTGAGGAGGAGTGTGAAAAATACCCTAATTTGGCAAATCTAACCATGTAGAACTTCATATGTATAATTGGGTCCCACACATGTAAGGCCAAGATTCCACATGGCAACCCACTCCTAATGTAGGTTAGGTCAAGTCAAGAGAGTTGGTCATGTCTATTTGTTGGTCATCCCTATTTTATAGGACCTACACCTAAGTTTAAGGCAAAAATTTGACCAACTAGCTACCTACCAAGCATAACTCTAGGATCTAGGCTAGGGTTTCATTTTAGGGCAAGAAGAGTGAGTTAAATTCCTTATTACATGCTGGAAATCCACCTAACTTCAAGAAGGAATTCAAATTTGCTATGTATTCCCTCTCTCCATAGTGAGAAGATAGAATATTTTTGGAGCTCATTGGCAATCTCAAGCTAGTTCACTGTGTACATTGAGTTTTTGTGATCCAAATGCAACCAAATAAATTTCTACTTGTTTCTCAGGTTGAAGGCCATACTACAGGCTGTAGTACACATGTGTGGCCTCGGATTTCAATGTTGATCAATTCTTTTGATTGTTAATGCTTGTTGTTTGTCAAATTTTACAATCTAAATCAATCTTTTTGTGTCTAGTTTTTTGATAGATTGTTAAACAAGCATCCAATCACTCTTGTGGATCTTTTGTAGATCCATTTATGGTCCTAAAGTACAATACTTTCACATAATTGACTCGAATTGTGATAAATAGCTATCTGCATCATCAGATGATGACCCTTTGAAGAAGTCATATCAAATTTTGGTAGATGTGGGTGGTGTTGGATTTGTCATATTATCAGGTGGTGGGTTAGGTAGCGAATCTGGTGGATCAAGTGGATCAGATGACTCGAAACTATGTTCAGATGGTGTAGATATAGTTTTCGAAGATGGTTCACGATCTTGTTCAGATTCTGGCTCTCATGGTGGATCAGGGTCTCACATTCAAAACTTGAATCAGATGGATTTGATGAATTGATAAGCTCTTTCTCAAATGTATTTACAAGTGCTACGGAAGTATTGTAAAGGTATCATCAAATGCTTCAAGACTTAATCTTACTCTTACTGGTGAATTTCACAGATTCTAGAAATATAAATCGTGTGTCTTTCTATAAGCTTCTAATCGTTCTAAATGTTTCTGCTCAATAGTTGTGCTTGGCTGATCTCGTGGAATACAGTACATGAATAAGATTCAGCGGACTTAGTAAACTTAAAAATCATGAAAAGACGAAGATCCGTCTCCCTGGCAACGGTGCCAAGTTATGTGGTAGCCTAGCCATTATAGATTTTCACAAAATTAGTGAATTAAGTAGTATAAAAGGTTTAATCGTTTCCCAAGAGAGACAAAAATCTCTTCTTTCAGATCGATAAGTGTACAAAGGGTGATGGATAGATGATGAATGTAATATTCAAGACATAATACTACAATGAAAAATCTGGTTATCCAAAGATATTGAGTAAATTGGCATCTAGAAACACCAATGATGAAATGATTTGGTCAAGATCTGACGGTATAGAAGGGTACGTTATCTTCTAGGCTCTTAGGATAGCAATAAGCAATTAATCTAACAACAATAGACAAAGAGACCTTTCTAACAGAATCTATTCGGCCTTCAATTTCTCTTAACAAGCACAAGGAATTAGTTCTTATCATAACAAGAAGACAAGCAACACATCAATTAAATTCTTTATCTGAAAATATAGCTCATTTAGAATTAAGAGAGGTTCTGATGTACAGTTAAGCTTAAGGCTTCGGTTAATTCCCTGCACACATTAGTTAGAAGTGTCCTCTGAGATGTCGCTTGCAAAACCACGTTAGAAATCTGGAATTCAATATAAGTGAAGAGTGAATGTCGCAACAAATATCTATCACAATCAGTTACAGACTAATTTAGAGTGTGTTCGCTCAATGATAAGAAATGCAACTATAACAGATAACAGAGGAAAGGAATGCATAGACTGTAAGAACTAGCTCTCTTCTCTCTATTGATAGCTCAATCTCTGCGTATGTACAATGGCGCTAAGTGTCGCCCTTATAGGAATGAACACCGGCCTGAGCGTCGATCACCAACCGTTAAGATGTCGGTTGGGATCCGCTAATGTGTCGCTATAGAACATCGTACAAAACATCATGAGTTCTTACTTAAAATGAATTTACAAAATGCAAATAGGCCTTTACATGAATTTAGGCACTATAGCAAATTTCGTGTACAAATTTCTACAATATAAAACATTGAATCTGGATAATGTGGAATCATAGGCCTCCACAGATACCCAACATGAATGTTCACACTGGAGATTTAGCCATTGAAGAAGTTAGAGAAGTAAGTCAGTTTCAAATACGCATCTAATATCACATAGATCCTGTATGGGTATTGTTGTCCACAAACTTGAATTGACTATGCCAAGGATAGAAAAGAGTTAGTGTACCACATTTATTAATAAACCAGAATATGAAATGGTAGAAGTGACAAAAACGACATCCTAATTCGATAATCAGTTCATCTCCCAAGCGGTCATACCTTTGAGGGCTTGGAAAACTCTCATTGATCTAGGAGTACGGGGTGATTAGGATGACCCTTGGGAGTGGAAACGACATTACCCTGACCACTCGCGTAAGGGCAGTGTGGGCCCTTCCCCCGCTGGGGATCTTCTGACGGGACCAATCCCTCGACGGAAAATCCGCCCAACACTTCTCCTTGTGGTCAAAAGACTGATCTTCCACAAACATGCATCTCTACTTGCAAATATTTTTGTGTGGTCGGATTATGGAGATTGCATTCCTTGTGGTCGGGAGAATAGCCAATAAAAATCGATTTTCTGCTAGTGTCATATAGGTTCTTTCTTAAGTAGGGATCTGAGAGTAAGCAATGCATCGAAAAACTCGAATATGCTGAAGTGATGGTTTCTATCATGTCCATATCTTGTAGGGCATTTTGTTGTTGAGAGCCATAATTTTGTCTTGGGAAGAGAATGGGCCAACATGCTCTTGACACTTTTAATTAGTGTCTAATTGTTATGTTCTGCTACACTGTAAATTGTTGTTGAATGCCATTTGTATTGCAGAATTCCTTGAGTTCAGTGGATGAATTTTCCTCCTCCATCAGTATGTAGTACTTTTATTTTTCTTAGGGTTTGATTTTTTGCAGAAGTCTTGAATTTTTTGAAGAACTTGAATGTTTCTGATTTATGCTTCAAAAAGTAAGTGATGGTTTGTCTGGAACAATCACAATGAAGGTGAGAAAGTAAACTGCTCCCTCTGTGAAAGAGGTCTGCATAGGCCCACAAATGTCATTGCGCACAAGATCTAGCAAATCTTTAGATGAATGAACAGAATCGGAATGGAATGGACTTCTAGCATGCTTGCTGATAATACAACTTTCACAATGAGAAGTCGACTTGCTAATGGAAGGCAGATCTTGCACTTAATGCATATTTGACATTTGTTGAATACTCTTGAAATTTAGATGGCCTAGTCTGAAATGCCATAGCATATTAGTGGGTCAAAAGTTGAAGTACAGAGGGCTTGACTATTTGTGGAATAACAATGGCTCAACTTATATATGTAGCCACTCCTTTTTCCAAAGGCTAAGACTTTCTTAGAACTACCTTATCACCCTCCTTGAAAGTGTAAACATGCTTCTCAAAATCAATTATCAAAGAAGGCAATTTACTAAATAATCATTCATATTCCAAAATTAAATCGGTACGGGCTAGGTCTAAAACATGAAAATTAACTAACTTATCACCCTCCTTGAAAGTGAGAACATGCTTCTCAAAATCAATTATCAAAGAAGACGATTTACTAAATAACCATTCATATCCCAAAATTAAATAAGTACGGGCTAGGTCTAAAACATGAAAATTAAGTAATTCTACGTGTCCTTGTATCAAAACTGGGAGATTCGGTACTTTTACACTCCAAGTCTCCAACTCTGCTCCTGAAGCTAGATAGACTTTATATCTATGATTGTTGGCTTCAGTTTCCAAGCTGAGTTTGTGCACAAGATGAGAATTGATAAAATTCTGAGCTGAACCACTGTCCAACAAAATACTCACTTCTTGATCTTTGATTGTGCCAATTAAACCAAAAAGTTTATTAGGCAAGAAAGAAATAGTACTGAAAGAACATTCACACTCACAATCTGTCAAGTTAATTTCCAACGTCTTGCCATTACCTCATGGGATCTCGATCATATGAGCCGACATTTTCTTCCTTTTTAGACAAAATCTCATTATATGTCCAGGATTTTTGCAGACAAAACATAAGTTTTTCTTTTTAGCCTTTTCCCGAGACATATATTTCTTGAATCTTTTCCTCGTCGGTTTATTGGATTATGATGCTGCTTGATCCAAAAAGCGGTTGGAATTTGCACAAACTGCTTCCTAGATGCCACCACTGTGGAATCATCTGTTTTCGAAATTCGAAACACATCCTCGAGGTTTTGAAGCACGTTTCGCCTGCATTCGTTTTGATAGTCGGCTGGGACAAAGTGCCAAAGTGCCAACTTTGCATCGAATGATGGAACCCTATTCCATAGGTCCATAAATTCCTAGATATAAGAAAGTAAACTCTTAGTACCCATTCTGCAATTCACAAATATCCGATAGTCAACTTCATCCACTATCATGAAAGCTTTTTTGAAGACTTTCACAAAAGCATCCCAAGTAGTTGGCTTCACCAGTAAATTTTGCCACCACGAGACGACGCTTTGCCGCGTAAGAACAACACGACACTTTCAATTTTCTTCTCATCAGGAACTCCATGCAGGTTAAAGTAACTGCTCCACTTGGTGAGCCATTCATTGACCACTTCAGGTTTCTTCTCCTTCTTCTCTCCCGAAAAATCTCCAGTTGAAGACCAAGATTGGGCGAAGATAACAATTTGACCTGGTTTAAAAGAACTTCCATTTGCTGGTCTCTCATCTGATTTTGATTATTCATATCGTGGAGTGCATTACTTAACTGTTGGCAAATCACCATATAAGATGGTGCAGCTGGATTTGTAGCCTGATTTGAAGTTTCTTTGGCCATCTTGATTTATCTATTCTTGAAAATTACTAAAATCAGTTAATATCTGATTAACCATTAGTGAAATACTGTTGACCAAAATCTGATTGAAAATAACTCCAGTATGGTCAATTCACTAATTTTAGTACATTTCATAGATAATTCAAGAAACTGAAAAAAACTAAAAAGTTTGAATTTTTAGATTTTAATTCGTTTTTAAAATTTTTTATGTAACTGAAGAAATCATCAAAAACACTATCAGTATTTAGGCAACCGAAATCAAAAAACTGATTCACTGTTTGATTCCTAATCTTACTGAATTAATGTCTATCAGACATGCATAACATGTGACTACTTTTTTTTGACTTTATGGAATTTTACATAAATTTCAATTCTACGAAAATTGTCAGCCATAAATCTCGATTTGTGTCCTGACAGTTAGAGCACATGCGTATAACCACTCAAAACAGATGTGAATCCATCATGCATGTCAAAATCACTATGATAATCAATATGCATTCACTACACACAAGTATAGTACCACAAATTAAAAAATTGACTAGCATGCAATCAGAACAATTTCAAATTTTGCCAATTTTACTCACAGAATTACAAAACTTCAGATGATCATAACTATGTCTAAAGGACACCAAATTAGGTGCTGTAAAACTCAGAACAGAGGGAGACCTAGTGATCAAGACAGTTGCCACATCAACCTGCCACCTAGGCTTCACATGTGTGAGATCAGAGCAGCCAAAAATTTGTAGGAGGGCGCACATTTTTCATACCAAATCATCAAAAAACGTGCAAAGCGTGGAAGGCAAATGGACAGTAAAGATTGTATTCAAGAACAATCTTTCTATTTGTGTTCCGAATGTTCTTCACATACCTCAACTATCTAAGAACTTGTTATCAGTCTCTAAGATAACTGATGAGGGCTACACTGTTACTTTCTCTTCTAAACAACTTCGATGAAGATACCACTCTGACTACGTGCACTAGAATTGAGAATCTATATGTATACTTGACTCAAATGCATTAGCTAGTACTTCTCATGAAAATGTAGATGATCATGCTATTATGTTGCATAGTTGATTTGGACATGTGAATACAAGATCACTTTCTTACATGAGTTGCAATAATTTAGTTGATGGATTGAGTTTCTCTCTTTCATTAGAAAGGAAATCATTTTTCTGTGAATTTTGCATCTATGGCAAACGTTCTAGGAGCAAGTTTCCTAGAACACATTCCGACAAGACAAAGCATGTATTAGATCTTGTAGATAGCGATCTTTGTGGTCCAATGCCAACTCCATCATTAGGAAATGCTCTATTTTATCACGTTTCATAGATGATTATTCTAGATGGTCTACAGTCATGTTCATAAAACATAAATCAGAAGCCTTTGAATGCTTCAAGAGATTCAAGGCCATGGCTGAGACCCAACATCTTATAAGGTGAAAGCACTCTGAAATGATGGTGGCGATGAATACATCTCCAACAAGATGTCCAACTACCTGGCTGAACACGACATTTGAAGTCAATTTACAACTTCCTATTCACCTCAACAAAATGGGATTGTAGAAAGGAAGAATCGAACGCTTCTCAACTCAGCCAGATCTATGCTACATCAAATGCACCTACTTATGTTTCTCTCTCTACAAATAGGAATGTGAGGATGTTTTGTTCATTCCATCTATTACCAATAAGTTACTTAGTGTGAGTCAATTACTAAGTAAAGGCCTCAAAGTTGTGTTTGATGGAGATGCTTGTATGATTAAAAGGAAGGATATCTTGATTGCAAAAGGTAAAAGACAAGGGAAGTTGTTCAAACTAGATGCTTGTGTTATTGCTAACCAAGTTGGATGTGTTGCAAGAGAGCAAATACCTATTCAAGAGGTTTGGCATAAAAGGATGGGACACCTCAACTTCAAGTCATTGGAGGTAATGGCTAGAAAGCAAGTTGTGATAGGTCTTCCAAGGGAGAACCAATTTTCTACAAGGATCAAGTGCTTGAGAAGTGATAATGGTGGAGAGTGCATATCTACCAAGTTCAAGGCCTTTTGTGATGAGCATGGGATCAAGAGGGAGTATACAACACCAAGGACCCCACAACAAAATGGAGTGGCCGAGAGGAAGAATAGGACATTATGTGAAAGTGCTAAAGTGCATGCAATCACAAGTAAAGTGCACCAATGGATAGTAGAACCCAAGAGAACCATGCATAAGCATGAAATGAGATAGAGAAAGAGAGAAGATATGTCTCTCCATGAGTTACATCCTTTTATAACATGTCCAAACCCTATTTGGCCACTTGGCTTTCCCACCAAAATGCTAACCTTACTATTTTTGGGTCTAGATTCAAAGTACCCAAAATTCAATTTTGAATCTACTCAAACTCGACTTCTAACTTTCCCACACTTTCAAAAAGTGTGTATTCAAATGAAATTTAGACTAATGAACTGTGAAAAGTCAAACTCTAAGTCTAAAACAAAGTTGGACTCAATTTGACAAATATAAAAATGTAGCAAATATGATCAAACTAGTTGAATCTTTCACACTCTTGGATGAATCCGTTTGTCGAAAGTCAGCTATCATGTGTCTTTTTGTCATGAAATGTGACGTAGCTCTCGAATCAAGAACAACTTCTCGAAAGTCGGCTTGTGATGTAGCACACACATCTGTGCATAAATAAGCAAATGGATTGTTGTTTGCTCCCTTCTCAGCCATCTTCGAGGACTCTGGCTCCTCTACAAATGACGAGCTATTGGAGGGCTCCTTCCTACTTAGGGTCTTCTTGCTTCTTGGGTTCTAATAGCAGTCTACTACTGCATGACCCTTCTTGTGACAGTGCACAATTGAATATCTGGGTTTAACCAACATGTGTCAATGGTATGTTCGTTGCGTCTACATCTAACACAGAACTTCTTGTCACCATCTTGCGGTTTGTGCTGAGTAGGTGCCTTTAATCTTCCTTGTTTGTCGTCTTCTTTCTGCTGACTACAATCCGATCTTCAAGATGACTCCCTCTTAGGATGAGGCTTCTTTTTGCATTGATCTTTACCGCTGTATAGAGCTTGATCAGATTCTTGTCTCTCATCGTAGTGGTCTCTTGCTTCTACTTCTTCCTTGATCTTGCTTATTGCCTTCTCAAGAGTCATTGCAAGATCTTTCGCCAATAGAGTGCATGTGGTTTGGAATGATCTTGGTAGCATATAGGTATGTCAGCTGCTTCTCCTGTGAGACTACATGCTCCGTGCCGACATTATGCAAAGAAAGGAATAGGTTCTTCATGTTTATTATGAATTTGTGAGATCTTTACCGTTCCAGTGTAGGTACGTGAGTTGATCTTCCAAATGCATGATTTGGTCTTGAATCTTGACTTCAACATGTCCCAAAGTTCTCGTGCATTTGGTATTGATGAGAGATCAAGAGTAATGTTGTCTTCGATGGAGGAGGATATGATAGCTACTGCTTTATCATTTTTCTTCTTCCATTCATGAAGCTCTTTTCCAGCATTGGCTGACATCTCTTTGGTCTCGTCCTCCTAGAGCCATAGTGCTTCTCCTCTTAGGATAAGCGATGTCTTCACTTTTCAGGCCAGGTAGTTTGACCCATCTGTCTGGAGAATGGTGTATATCTTTGATTGAATGTTGCTTATAGATGCCATTGTAATTTACAATGTTTCAGCTTGAATAAGGCTCTTTGGCTGTTCTCAATCTGGTTTGAATCGGTCTTCGTTATCTTCATTGTTTGTATGTGTCGTGGTGCGGTTGCGGTAGTGGTGGTTTGCGGTTTGCGGTTCATAAGCTAGCAATGCTTTGTGGGTGGAAACTTCAAGTTCCTTCGGGCTTGTCTTGGGAAACACCCTCAAGTCAAGGGGCAACTGTCAACGTGGGACCCAGACAGCACATGTACTCTTTGTTGGGCACCCACGCGCCCGGGACCCATGCACCCACCTGGGCTTGTCTTGGACAACAAGTCTAGGGGCAGCCGTTAGTGTGGGACCCATGCAGCACCTGTGGGGCCTGAGCGGTGCTCACGTGTCCTAGGGCTAGCCACCGCACTTTCCAGGCAAAGGCCCCGAGGTCTTGGACACCCACACGTGTGTCCCGAGTACTCACGCCCCATGCACGAGATTCTAGGGCAGCGGCCCCTGCGGACCCCTCGCATCTCAGAGACACGGTTGGCCCTGGTGCACCCTCAGCCACATATATATATTTTTGGAGGCTGTGTTCTTAAAAAATGTATTTAGCTTTTTCCTTTGTAATAGGGTGACATTTTTGCTGGCAAAGCGTGACATTTTTTACATCAAACACACATTCTCTCTCTAAAATAGTTTTATACTATATAGATTAAAAAAAAATTGGCTGCTCTTGTGCCACATGTCTAGGCAGCCAAACATTATCCCATAAGCACATCTCTGGGATTTATGGAGGCAAATATATAAGAAAACATGCACATTGTCTCACATGTGTGAGCCTGGATGTGGAAGTGCCCGCCGACGTGGCTCCCGCTGCCCAATGCCACCCAGACGAGCTGCCCGACACCACCTAGGAGGCCTTGCCTGACGCCATTCTGCGCTGCCCATTGGTGCCCGCTCAAGCGCTCCCAGTAGCCTATGCCGGCCAAAATCGATCGTGCAAGAAATTTTGGCGGTCCCCACCAGCCCGGGCATCAGGGCCAGTGGCGCCAAGCCACTAGGCTAGGGCCAAACGCTAAACATGTGTGGCCCCATGCCTTAAAGCCCCAATGCTGTGGACCAGGCAATCGGGACTCTTTTTGTCGAGCACCAAGACCCGTCTCCACTCATAAGTTCGTTCGACCTTATGTGGGACCATATTATGTCATCAAGAAGATCAACCCAGTGGCTTACCGATTGGCGCTACCATCCAGCTTGAATATACACAATGTGTTTCATATCTCATTACTCAAACGGTACAAACTAGATGAGCTATTTGATCGGCAACACGAACTCCGTCACCCACCAACGACACTTGATGATACAAAGAGGCAGCTTGTACTAGAACAAATATTGACACATAAAAAGCGAACTGGCGTTCAACGTGAATATCTAAACTTATTGAGGCTTCTTGGGAGTACGAAGACAAACTTAAGGAGGGAGCCCCTGAAGTACTAGCAGATTATCTGGAGAAGAACCAACGCAATAGCCGTTTTCCCAGATCGGCACACACAGCACTACCTGGCGGCATGCCTCCTACATAAACATTCATGGCCATTCTGAAGTTCAAGGAACTTCTAGGTATCTTTCTTAAGTTTGTCAATAAATCACTTGCAGCTTTACACAGGTTTTACGTAAGTGAACTTTATCTACACTTTTCCTGTGCTATTGCCAAAGTATTTTTAATTCAAAGTTGTTAAGGCCGGTGAATTAAGCCCGTGCCATACGTCCTAGGTCTAGTTTGGCCCTGATGAGGACATCAGCTTTTTCAAACGAGGGGAGGATGTTGTAAAGCTGACTCAAATGCACCCATCGTGTCCTGTAAGACTCTAAGGGGTGACGCTCCCTAAGGTCCCAGAGCAAGTTAGAACGTCAAGGACTGAGCCTCCGACCTGTGGTGAGCTAGTCAAGTAGTCACAAGTCATGAGCTAGCTCTGGAGCTCGAGTCATGGCCTAGTCAGGAAGCAAGTTGATTCTGCCACCGGAACGGCTCCCGGGACCCATGTCTGGGAGCCAGACTGATTCTGCCAGGCTTGCCAGGCTTAATCAGCAAAATAAAAACTAAGTCCCAAAAAGCGTGCTTTACCAGAAAGCACTATGTTTCAGAACAGAGGGGGTGCGCCGAATCACAGCAGAACTATAGGGGGAGTCCGGCAGACAGAAACTTGGGCAGCTCAACCAGTGCCAAGAATCCAGTCGCCAGGTCTCAGCTCCCTCTACCAGCACGAGCCAGACACAATGCCCAGCACGTGTTGGTGGCCCCGAGACCGGTCAGTCTATGTATGAATGTAATCTCTTCCAAATCTAATAAAGTTGATCCTTGGGAATGATTACCATTTCGGTTTCGCCTCCGGGACTGGTTCAAGTGGAAGGACCCTTACTACAACCTTTTTGCGTCATTGGCGCCTAAGGGTCCCTGTCATCGACATGAGGCTTGCCGCTATGCCAATTAGTCAGTTTGGCGACCACTATGCCTTGGGTTTTATGTGTGACTTGTCTTTGCCTTTGGTGACCTCTTGAGGACGGATTCTAAGTTGGCTTTCGAGTTGGTTGGGATTCCAGTTTTCTTGAGTCTGAATGGTTAAGCTTGTTACGTTTCTGAGTTGACTTTTACGTAAGTGCATGATGGATGAATGTTAGACTTAAGCGCGTGTTGGGGAAACCGCTCAAGTCCCAGCGCCCTTTGAGGCGCCGGCGAAACATTGAGCCTGGTTCCAAGCTGAAAGGCCTATTGGCGATCTTCAAAAAATGAAACCTTCTAAAAATGAGTCCTGGTTGCCCAATGACATGACGCTCCAAGCAAGCCATTTAAAAAGAAAATGTGTGACTCACAGCGCGCCAAGGCAAAGCTGTGCGAGGCCCCTCCCAAGTGTAGCGTACGTTGTTGTTGTGCGTTCAACCACGACGACAATGCTCTGACGTGGACTACTCCTTTTCATCCAAAATTCTTGGTTAGAGTCTAGAGAGAAGGCTGGAAGGCTGGCTATGAAGGTAACGGCGCCCAATTCGCCTTTGCCCATAGCAATGGCTTCTCGGGTGGTGATTCCCATGGCTCGCTCCGCTCTCATACGCCTCCCTTCAAAGCAATTCAATCGTCTGTCCTCACCACTTCCGCGACTCAATAATCTTCAGCACAAATGGAATGTGGCAACTACATCAAAAACCAAGTATAGGCTGGGCTTTAGAGCTTATGCTACGTCAGTTAAAGCTTCTGGTGCATTGAATCGCGAAGCTGAAAAAGATTGTAAGTTGAGAGACGAGATTGAGAATTCAATGCCAAAGAATGCTGACTCTCTTTTGAACCTTTTAAATTTGTTGTTGATCCCTCAGTTTATTTCCCTTCTGTCCTCCTTATTTTTTCCTCAAAACTTGTTGCAAATGCCAAATTATGTATTGGCAGATTCGTATTTTTACAATCTCTCCGAAGATTGAATCTCTCAGACAAGCTCATTGATAACGTTTCTCAGCTCAATAAACAAATTTCCTTTTCTATTTTGTTTTTAAAAGAGGATCTAACACTGTGTTTTTTTGTGATGAGCCTCGAGGTGTAATTGACCTGTTTCAGGGGACTTTTCACCGTTACCATTCAAACTGGTCTAGAAGATGAACAAATCTCGCAAATACTTGCTGTTTTAAATGTCCAAGCCTAACAAATGCATTCCTCTTTTATGATAATCTTCCTGGGATCGATTCTAGCATTGCAACAAAATAAATTTCTTTCCAAATATGAAACATATAAAATACATGCTTCCAGTGAGCAAAGGTTGCTGACTAAGCCTACCTTGCTACCTGTAGCTAACCAAGATCAATCAATTTAGTTAGGTTTTCATAAACCTTCTCTCACTTCCCATGATCTTCTATTCCTTCCATATATTCTAATTCTCCTAATTTTGAAACTTATAAAAAAAATAAGGCGTAGTTTTAGCAGCACTTTAGTCATCACATCTGCCAGCATTCTGTTTGTAGGGCAATATTTCAATGTAATTATTTTCTCATGTGCCATACCTGGAAGGGACATCAAATGCTAATGTAATTTCTTGTCTTGTGAAACCCTGAATTTTTGATAAGGAGCATGGAACCTTGATTATCATGGTACTAAAAGTGATCTATCGCAAGTATGTTCAATAGGTTTTGAATCTACACGTGCTCCTTGGTTGTACCCCAAACGGCAATATACTTCTGCAGATGATAGTGTCATATAGTGTCGTTTCCTACAACTCCAGCTGACCAGTGCACCTGCAATCACAAACCTATAAACACTTGTGGATTTCCGATTGTTCAAGTCATCTGCCCAATTTGAATCTACATTCCCTTCATTGGATGAGGTATCAAATAAGAGTCCAAGCTTAGATGTTCCCTTCAAATATTTTGTTACTCTTTCAAGTTTCAACAACCCTCTAATGCTCTTCCCCTAAATCCATTAGATATTGGCTCAATTATGGCCTAGTACACACCATTGCATACACAAGTGAGCTTATCAGCCTTGTATATGGTTTTGTTTTCACACCCTCCTTCTCTTGCTTTGATGATGGACACATCTTGTTACTTAGCTTTATGTTAGTGTCGAGTAGATTTCACTTTATATTTGTTTATTAAGGGGTTCCATCCTAATTTTTTTGAGCATAGGTGATGAAACTCATTTCATCAAATCTTTTTGGTGTTTTATTATTCCTTGTCAATCTTCTCAACCCTTTGACCATCTCATTATCATTTATTTCTATTTCTCTTTCATCCGTCATGTGTTCTTCTATAAGAAATGAATCGGCTAATGCTCCATTCCATTCCCTTTTAAATTAACCACTTTAGTAAGCACTTTTTTCTGCCTTCATTATCATCTTGGTCCTCTTCATCAAATATTACAACTTTGGAGAGGATGACCTTCATCTTTGCTGGTAGATCTGACATTCATATGTGTTATTGGATATCCACACAAATGCAAGGAAATTCTTTGGGATATAGTTTCTTTTTGGTCTCATTTGGCACTGTTGGTTTTTTTCCCGTTCATACTTAAGAAGTCTTGTCTTTCAAGGTACGAGCAAAGTCATGTCTCTGCATACAGAAACTTGGGGTAAATTTCTTATTGTATAACACTCACCTTACAGTATTCAAAATGGTATGAGTCTTCCTTCAACAATAACAATTTGTTGAAGTGTACATGATTTTTTAGATTCTTGAACTTGGGGACCAGCTTATTATTCCCCACATTATTAGATTGTATCCTTTTCATTTGCATACTTGTCCAAACCTCAGTCTTAATCATGAACTCTTTGAATTTTCTAGTCCACATGGAATACAAATACAACTATTGACATAGGATTCCTTTCCCCATCCACTTCCAAAGGTTAGAGCTATATTTGCACCTCACTTGTGATGTAGGTCTCCTTTTCCCCATCCACTACCAAAGTTTAGAGCTATATTTGGTTCGTCTCTTTCAATGTATGCATGCACCTCACTTGTGCCTTTCTTTCCTCTACTTCGCTTGGTCCCCTCGTTCTTGTCCTTTTGGTCTCTTATATCCATCAGTGCAATAACTCTTCTTTATCTTCCATTTCCATCACTTTAGCTTGAGTTGAACTTGCCTCATGAGAATCTTGCTCTCTTATGACATTCCCTAACTGTGTCCAACATTATTGCAGTGGTTAAAAATTGTGCCCTCCTTTCTGGCCTGCTTTCCTAGTGCACTTGTCTTTGAGATTAAGGATCATTCAAATTTTGGGCTTTCATGCTTTATTATCCAATGAATCCTCTAGTTAATAGCTACGACTCCAAATCTTGTGTCTTTGTTGCTTTTAATCATCGTTCCCAACACAGACATTTGTTTGACCAATGCTACCTTGTCCCAACCAGGGACATTCTTTCTCCTATCTTCTTGTGGCAGTCACTGGGAAACGAATTTCATGTTAAGATCGTCAATCTTGGCACCTTCTAAACTCATTATAAGTGTATCATGTGATCTTGATAGGCTCCCCAACATTGTGAAGATAATATGCATCTTCTCTATACTAGCATCCGTGGCCTCTAACTACCTTCGCCTTTGCAAATGCACCTAAATCTCTTTTGACATCTTCATCGTGGCTAACCTCCTTTTGAGAAAAAAGATGTTGGTTATGTCTTCCCTTCATAGATTCTCTCCAACATGTCCTATACTTCCCTCGCGTCCCTCAGTTCCTACACCTAAGTTGGAGGTATTTCACCTAATGTCAAGCAAATTTTGACAAAGGCTTTTCTCTCTTTAGCTTGGTATGCTTTCATGCCTTCTGTATCTATCACGAATCCCATCAGATCAAGATTGAGATTCTTCTTTCTACCATCAATCAATCTCCAAAGGGATTGTTTTTCAAATACCATTTTCATTCCCCATGTCCATATGGCGTAATTGGTTCCTTGAAATTTATCAACCACTTTGGCTTCAATGGAGTTTGCAAGCTCAAGCGACATCTCAATCTTTTTGCATCTTTCCTAGATCATTTGTAGGTGACATCTAAGTAGCATGATCCAGTTGATGATGAAACCTATGTTGTGTTGTCGCTTGAAGTGTGTGGGCTGACATAAATTTTGTGAATGAAGGTTGCTAATCAAACCCTGGGGCCTGCATTATCAGACCTACATAGCTTCAGTTAATCAAGATCGATCAAGATGCATACAGTAAAATTAGAAGTCAAATTGCATATAGATATGAGTAGAGATTGATCAATCAGAAAAGGGCATTTAGCCTCATCACATTTCATTTTCTTATCCTAGAAACAAAGTTAACTTCAAGAAGTTCAATAAGTGTCTACATGGGAATCAAAACATCAAGAAGCATTTATGGCGCCCACTTCCACATAGGCACAACTACCAACGTATACCTAGGGTAGTGTCAGGGAGCAGTGGCTCTCCTTGAACTACACTCATACGCAAACCACAATAAAGCATGTATAGATAGATCTCAAACTCAAACTTTATTGAATTCACAATAATTACATGGCATCAACAAGCATGAAACACAGTGGAGCTGGCTGCCATGTCTCCTCCCAAGCTTTGCTGCATAGATTATGATGAGGAATGCCTCTCTCTAGGCTCACTTATGCACAATCCTCAAGCACCCCTTAACTTTGACCTTTCCTAACGTCCTCACATGACCAATTCCATGCACGGTTGACACTTGCCACTTGGTAGTACCTTGACATATAGGCAAGTGAGTAACCTGACATGTGTCACTCATACAGTAGACCAAGTGAGGGGATTGGCAAAGCTCCTGTTCTTGATCAAGAGGGAGTACCTATGTGCTGTAATTCCCACGATCTCCAATAGCTTTGAAGGTTGATGCACACCCCATACAAGTGATGACACACTGTAACCGCCCATCCGCAGGGTTATTGCCAACCCAACCCCATTCACTAGAGTTACCGAAATTGTCATGCCTGGTTAAGCAGTGGAGGGATGCTGGAAAGTGAAGATCTGCCAAGAGCAGGAGAAAGGAATACGGACTAGCACAGGAGAGTGAAATGATTATTTAGCTTTAATTGCATCCTTCAATGTGGTAGATTAATCAGAAAAGCATTGCATCGAGGGAAGTATAATTTTTTTTTTATATGAATTATTCTTGGCACTCAGCAGACTCAAAACACATGCTATCTTCCATAGTAGATTTTCAATCAAGACACTGATACTGTAATGTTGATAGACATCTGGTCTCATATTGCCTGATGCAGGGATTTATTGCTTTTGAGGTTGAGTTGTTGTATAAAAACAAGTCTGGAAACTATAGTTACTCTGGTCATACATGACTTCATAGAAGCTTCTGATCTTTATTGACCCAAGTCTAATGCAGCTACATCTTTCAGAGAAGTTGATGGGTTATTTGCTGCCACCGACGAAGCTATGGCTTTTAATGGACTTAATGGACCAGAATCATTGGAAAACTGGACAATTAAAATGCTATACGATGGCGAATGTCCACTCTGCATGAGAGAGGTGCTATTCACAATCTCCTTTTAACCCAACACCAGTGAAGATATCTGTGGCATGATATTAAATATTGCTTTCACATCATTTTACAAAGGCTTGTAGTGTTAAATAGCAGATTATACATGACTTTCATCTTTCTTACAGTTAAACTGAACTGGTCTTTAGGGTCATAACTCCCTTTTCTTTGAGGGCATTGCTAAGTGCACTAGCACAGTTCAGATAGAGTAATTTAAGTTCATTTCTGTTCTTGCCAATGAAAAGCATGTATTTTAATTTTGAAGGGTCTACATTAGATTGTGAAAATGTAGCCAGCATTTCCAACTAGCCCATTGTTAATATTAAAATGTACACTTGGCTTTTTCAAGCTATGTCCTTTCTTTCTAAAGTAAAATTCTACGATTTTCAGAAGTTTTTTCATTGTTGTGCTGGCCAGGTGTTTTGCCTTCAGTATCTAAGTTTTTCAGAGCTGCACACTATACTTGCCTCCAACACCCAATTTTAATGGCTTTCCAATTTTGTGCTGCATGTCGATAGCAATCCATTATCTCTATTTTTGAGGTGCCATAGTATAAGCTGATGCTGTGGGTTTTACTCAATTGCTTCAGAACGACCTTGCCTGCTCATATCATTCCATTATTAGTTGTAGCCCGTGTTCCAACCAGTATGAACCTGCTCACAATTTGAACAGTACCTGTACCTGTGGACATTGATTTGAAGAAAAGACAAGTTTTCCAGCTCATTCGCAAAGGTGAAGGTAGTTAGTGTGAGATATTCCGCAAGTCTTTTGTCTGCAACAGGTTCTCATGTGAAATACCAGGTCTAAGACAGTGTCTTGGATACTTGAAATGAAATAACTGGCAATATACAGTGGCAACTGGATTGAATGGGGTTTGAAGTGGAATTAAAATTCCAACACTCCCCTGAATTCGACTTCAAACACTTAAATAATTTTCAAATTTAACATCTTAAATAAACGATGCTTGTCCTTTGGTAGGGCTTTAATGAGGCTGTCTATTCTCATTGCTGCTCTCGTGCTATCTGTGATGGCTACGCTCGATTACATAGATGATTAGTCAAGTGTAATTAGTCAGTAATAAATTTTGATAAGTGTCCTTAAGGTAGCTTACAAGAACGGCTAAGCGGAATGTATAATACAGTTAACATGCAGATTGCGCAGTTCTAATTGAGAAGACCGAGTAGGGTTGAAAGTCCATTGAACATATTCAGGGTCGACAAAGGGCCGAATGTGTTTGAAGTTGTGAAGGGTTGAATTTGAATGTCCTCTGAATAAATTCGAGTCAAGTCAGGTTGACAATGATCCGACAATCCTGCGAGTATTGTTCGAGTCAAGATGGGTCAACAGTCGTTCGAATATTATTCAAGTCAATGTAGTTGACTGTGCAAACTTTTGTGTATTTCTACAAGTCCTTTGTCTGTAGCAGGTTCCTGTGTAAAATACCAGGTCTGGGACACTGTCGTGGATACCTGAAATGAAATAATTGGTAATATACAGTGGCGATTGAATCAAATGGGGTTTGAAGGGGAATTAAATTCCAACATGAGGAAGAAAACATATTCAAGAAAGGTTTTACAAATGACTTTAGTTTATGAACATGAGTTTTCTTGGAGAAATTTTGTTGCAATGTCTATTTACTTGGTATCTGACTTGTCCATTGTTTGCCGGAATGTTCATGTCAAGTTATGCATAGGAACTTACAATTTCAATATACTAGCATAAATTATTTCTTATCAATAACAAGAGCACAAAAGGACATGATTTTTTATGGTAGCTATGAAATTGATGAAAATGTAATTATCCATGAATATGTTCAAGATGGACTATGAACAGCTAACTCGGAGATAGATAACATCATTCACTCACCTTGGCTCCAAGAGAATGCAAATTCTTCCTTGTAAGCAACAAAGTTTTCACTTGAAGGGAACTAAAAAGGATAGCTTTTACCCAAAGTCTTGTGCTGACTTGTCCATATATGTTCACAAAAGAAGAGTAACACTGGGAACCAATTGAATTCATTTGCATGACCTTGTAGAGATTAGCTTGTTAGAGACCTGCCCTGATGTATAATGAAGCAAGCGTGCATGTGAACAGTAGAGAAATCCATGGTAGGAAGAACTGCAAAAATCAGTTGTTTTAGTAAAGAATGGAGTCCTTCAAGCCATCGCGAGGTAGTTAAGAAAAACTGGCTAGTGCTCCACTCAGCAATGATTGATACTAGTTTGTCATGGCTGAGAAAAGGTAAAAAGGAGAAGTAGCCAGTGAATTTTAAAGATCTAGGAGAGCTTGCAATTTCCACAATTGTGACTCCAACTAGCACCAATGAATATGCAGACTTGAGAGGGTAGTTAATAGCTTTTTTAGAAGGGGAACATCTGCCATATGGCTGTTTAGAGGGTTAGTTTTATATTCAGAAATATAGATTTGTTCTACATCTAGTTTTAGTTAGGAATAGGACTTACATTTGTATCCACTCTTCAATGTCTCACGATGAATTTTCAGTGTAGAATTTAGTTTATGGACAAAACAGATCGATTTTCTTATAGACTATAGTAAAGATTTACTAATGCATTTTGGCTCTTGGCCTAAGTATTTCCTGATACTGACTGAACATCTTTCCTATGTATCTCTGTTGTTGTCTGCTGGTTCACATCCAAGCCCTTCTACTTAATCCTGGATAACTGATCCAGTTTCAATCTATGTGCACAGTCATTCAACAATGGAATGTGATTTGCTCCCAAAGCCAACACTTTAGGTCTCGTGGCTCCAGTTTGTAGTCCCAACTTTTTTTGAATTGTGAGAGAGAAAGAGAGACAATGTGTGTTTGTATGTGTGACAGAGAGAGATATGTTAGAAAGGAGAGAGATTTTTGTTTTGAGAGAAGTAAATCGATTTATAATTTTTTATGGAGAGAGAGAGAGAGAGAGAGAGAGAGAGAGAGAGAGAGAGAGAGAGAGAGAGACTCCCATGATCACAGGGAGCCATTGGCCATGATTTGTTCCTTCTCGGTGGCAGTTTCCAACTCTTAGAGCCTGAAGTTCATGCTGGCAATTCAATATTTGCAAGTAAGGAAAATCATTTTGCGATTAAAAAGAACCTCTTGAGTTTTTGAAAGTAGAGAGAATCTAAATAAAATTATTATCAGTTCTATTCTAGGCTGTACCAGAGCATTAGTAATTTCTCGTCTTGGGGGGAGGTTTAAAATTGTTCCTGCTCCGTACGAGCACATGGCTACAGAGTAGTGCACAAGAAAGAACATGCTCTTAAAAAAAAAAGAACAAACTATCTACATGTGCTCAAATGCACAATGTAGTTGCAACTTTGTATGCTGGGCTTCATTTAAGGCAATACAATTTTGTGCTAAAACATTGTTGGTTTCTCTATAAAGTGAAGATCTTCACCTGTTCTTTTAATTGCGGTTTTGAAGCCACTTAATTTCATCATAACACATGAATCCATTCAAGTTACATCATACAATGCTTATGTCTTGATTACTTTGGGCAATCATACATTGCTTATGTCTTGATTACTTTGGGCAAAGCTGTTGCAATTTTCTTCTCAATTGGTTTAAGCTCTTGGCATATGGGGTTTTGTAGGTCAGAATGTTACAAGAAAGGAACAAAGCTTTTGGAACAATCAAATTTGTCGACATTAGTGCACTCAATTATTTGCCAGACGATAATGGTGGAATCACTTTTGAGATGGTTTTTGATATTGAACTCCTATCCCAATGACATATTTCAATTTCTGATTTTGTAGCAGCTAGAAATCAGTGTATCAAAATTCTAAAACTTATTGATGTCAAAGTGTATTCTTTTTTGCACTTTCCTCCATGTTGCGTATTTGATTGCAAAAATGACAAATTTCTCAAAGAGTTTTTTGAAAAAGGAGAAAAAATGATTTTTGACATATGATGAGTAGTGATTGTTGACATACGATGAACATTTGGAGTTGTAACACATCAAATAAGCTTTTAGTTTCACTTTTCTTGATTGTAAGGACATGTAATGCTTGAAGCAAGTTGAATTGATGGTGAATTATGCGGATCTTGTGAGCAGGCTATGGGGCGAATTCATGCAATTCTGAAAGATGGAACTATACTTCAAAATGTGGAGGTGAGTTGTTCATAATCCCAAGACCTCATAATTTTTGCATTCCATCTACGTATGGAGGGTTGAAATAACCACTAACAATGAAAAACGAATGACTTTCCAAACCCTAGAGTGGAACAAGGCGAGGTGGATGATATTCTATTGTAGATTGGATACAGGAAACAAAAATATTACAAGATACGGGAGGCACACAATAAACAAGATGCTAACATCAATAGTGTGTGGAAACAATTATCAATACAACGGTTTCTTTGCCAAATCTATAAGTAAGAGACATAAAAGGGACACAATAAAGAAGATGATAACATTCATTCGTGTGTGGAGACAATGCAAAGGTTTCTTTGCCAAATCTATAAGTAGGAAACTCTAACTCATGGTGGAGAATACCACTACAAATCACTTGCTAATGACACAATTTTTTGAATGCTTATGCTAAAATTAACTTACTAGTTTTTATGTTTGTGAGTCTATTGCACTAGATAGATGGATACTATCAAACCAATTTAAAACCTTGACATACATTACAAGCAGAGAAAAGGGACCAAACTTCAATTCATGGATGAAAGTTGATTCAAAAGTTTTCTAACTTTGCATGACATCCTATTGCAAAACAAGCAATGTATTTTTTAAAATCTGGAAAAAAATTAGAATACTAAAAGGTGTTTCAAATTTGATGACCTTGAATCACGATTCGTTGTGGCTGTGCTCTAGATAATTATTGGCTGTAGTTTGTAGTATTCCAAGTTGTAGAGTAGCTCGTTACGTACTTTTTCACTTTTATTTAGTTCTCGCAAAAAACTTGAAAGATCGTGTTAAATCAGGGTTTTGACCATAGTGCAACAACGTTGTAGCCATCTTTTCTAGCATGTTGTTAATAAATAACATTTGTTCGAAATCTGTTTTGCAATTTTTGACGTGGGAGCTTGCAAAACAATGTTTGTTAAGTATGTGCCTTAGTTGTCCAAAACAATGTGAAGCGGTTATCTCGTCTATAAATCTCACAACCTTAAATGTTAAGTTGAAGAAAAAGATTATGCTTGTGCTTGAAATTTGTGTTGATATGCTTGATTCTACTTGTTATCAAGCATGAGACTTGTTGATTTGGTGAATGGCTAAATATGGACACTTTTCTTCACATCCAAGTCACACAACTCACTAAAACTCAAATCAATCACACAATTACCAACAATCTTTATTGAATGAAAACACAACATAAAGTTACAATACCTCGATGGTGGATCATGTGGGCGATGGACTTTCTCACAACTAGAATTTTATTGGAAAAACTAACAAGCTACTCACTACTTGTGATGGAGGGTATTGATACTTTCTCCCAAGCACCTCCTAAAGGAGTCGATGAAGTTTTCTAGTATCCTATGGTGTTTTTTTTATGCTCATAGAAGGGGGCTTTAGGCTTTTATTTAGAATTTTTTCTAAAGAAAAAAACCTTGTTTTGTACAAACGAGTATCTTATGTATCTATGGAATGATATATTTCAAACAAAAAGATTGAATACAAGTATTATATGTCACGTAATAGATTATACGTCTAGATCTATCATTAACACTTGCATATATCAACTTTTTATTATGAGTGTTGAATGTGAAGGCAAATTAAACTCGACATTATCTATTGTCTAAATCATGAGTGTGTTGGAAATTGGAATCTTATTTAACATAATAAAGTCAATAATGTTCATAGATCTTGATTATATGTACGTTTAGTATTCTTTTCATGTAAAAATTTATGGTTCTTGGACATTATGTTAGGTTTCAGACTGCTTATTGCCTAGAATATTGTTGTTTTAATATTTTGACATTTATGTTATTACTTGACTAAAAAGATGATCGAAGTAGCTAATTTCATGCTTTCATTTCAATTGACAATATTTTATGACTATTGTGACAGGCGTTCAAAAGATTGTATGAAGAAGTTGGGCTTGGTTGGGTTTATGCTATCACCAACTATGAACCGGTATGTTTCCCATCTTTTGTTAATAGACTCTTCATATCAAAAATTTGAAGAGTAGGTTGTGATTGGTGTTTTCTACCTATAAAAGCTAGTGTTCAAACTTCGAAGCTACATTTTCAACAAGCTGACACCATGCCCTTATTCTTGATTGATCCAGTAAGTTCACGTGGTCCACTTACTGGTCGTTCTTATTGCACTTGCTCTTCCCCTTTTTCATTTTTGAAATATTTGGCATTGAAACATTGTGTTTTTATAATTAGTTTTTAAGTGAGTAATTCCAAATTTATTTCTACAATCTAGGCATGACTACACTCCCTAGGTTCGCTTTGTTTGGAACAATGTAAGCACAAAAGCTCTTTTTGTTAGAAAGTTTGATGAAAGTTCAATGCAATCCCTATAAAATTGCTACATAAGTCCATGTATGAAGAAAAGAAAAGAAACGAATTCAAACACTATAGCCCATTGAAAAAATTGCATGGAAAGTAAATGTGAAGCACTTCATGGCAACCAACTTAGAAGAGAAGAATCATTGTTTTAGCTTGCATGTTTCTCAATCGTGGAAGAAAGGTGAGCATCCAGATGTACGTTGATTGAGCAACTATTTTCAAGCCTTCGATAACTTTCTTTTTCACATTCCAAACAAGTCCATTCGCCAACAATATGCAAATAGTTTGTTGGTATTCCTTGAAAAAGATAATGCTATTTGTTCAAGTTGGTCAATGGAGTTCTTACAATATTTAGCATTGAAGTTAATGTTTTAAATCATAAGGGTATGTGCACACAAAAAGCTTTGCCACATTGCTGGAATTTTATTGCAAGAACTCAGTCTTTTAGATGCACCTCCATATGCAAGTCATAAATAGTGAAAAACACATGCATGCTCATGCTTTAGATGCACCTTCACATGCAAGTCATAAATAGAAAAAAGTGCATACTTTTCCCTTTTTCTCACATGCTTCCGTAGGCTCTCAACTTACATGACACACCAACATCATCATCCAACAATAATAAAATAAAGTCTGTCTATTTGTATTCACAAAATTATTTTAGTCTATTAATTGAAGTCAAGAACCATAGGTATAAAATATATTTAGCTTTAGGTGTTGAATTGGAGACTTGGGAAATTAGAGTACTGAATCTCCCAATTACAATACAAGAGCATAACGAATGAATTAGTATCTGTGTTTTAAATTTAGTTCGAATAAATGTTATTTTAGATTATGAATGATTATTTAAAAAGTCCAATTTTGAACATTGATTTTGAAAGACATGTTTTTTTTCGTTAGAGAAGGGGATAAAATAGTTACAATATTTGGTGAAAGTATGTTCATCCTTTTGAAAGAGTTTCTACAACTAACATAATGAAAGTTCTTGATGTTTCACAATATGATGTGTATCCTTTGTTTGCTTTGTCTATTGTGGAATTTTTTGTAAGGCATCTAAACAGTTGTGAATTTTCCAAAATTATTAACTCAATGGATTTAGATGTTAAGCAAATTGAAAAGAATGTAATTATAGATGATTTTATGAAGATGTATTTCCAACAGAAGTATGTCATGCATGGTTTACCGTTCTCTAGGTTAGTAGATCACATGACAGATTGAGCTAGCCTATCTCTAGACAATGTCATATTTTTTCTCAAAAGGAGGAGATAGAGATTACTAATCATATAGAAAACTATTTAAGAATGAGACATTTACAACCTAGTAACTCACTTCGGTGTGCTCCTGTTTGTTTTTGAATGAAAGAAGAATGGAGGCTTTCGGATGTGTGTGTCGTACAAGGGATTGAATAAGGTAATTATAAAGAATAAATATCTATTGCCTAGGATGGATGAACTGGAAATGGCTAAGGGGAAGGTAAATACTTCACTAAGATAGATCTCAGGATTGGGTACCATTAGATCAGGATACATCCAATTGATGTGCAAAAAAATGGTTGTCGGATAAGATTTGGACATAGAAACACCTCTTTTGGGAAGAAGACCGATGAAGAGAAATCAAGGTAGCTGTTGAATGGCCAATTTTGAAAATAAACAGGGAAGCTAATTCTTTTTTAGGATTTAGTCTTTTTTTTTTTTGTAGGTTTATTGAGGGATATGCTATGGTAGCAACATCACTTAATGAATTGGTAAAGGTTAGAGTGAATAAGAAAATAAAAGTCCACCTATTGTATGGAATGAGGAATCGAATCGGTGCTTTGAAAAGTTCAAAAGCATGATTGTTTTCACTTTCGTGTTACAAATTTTAGATTCAGATATATTACAGATTGTCAATGAATGTTAAGGGTGTCTATGTTAAGTGAGAATTTCAAAGCACTATCCAAAGCGCACCTATTCTTTCATTGATAGAGTTTGCTTACACTAGCAAAAAATACTTATAGTGACATGTGGAGCAACACATGGTGTGTCATGGGTGTATTAAAATGGCATGAATGAAAATTTCAAGTCAAGTTTCTAGAAATGCTAGAATAATTTCTCAAAGGCGACATTTGTAAAAGGTAGAACAATTGCAATTTAAAATTTGAATTGATCTTGATGTTGGACCCAAAATTTTTAGATTTACCTGTTTTCATTTTAAAGATATCATAAAATGGATAGGTGACAAAATAAATAAGACTAATTTTTGTGGCATGTTATATGGCCAAACTTTGACAATGGAGCAATTCCAAAGTTGAAGGCTTTGTAAGGCCCATTTGAGTGGGTGGATCTATTAAAATATACCAAATATAGCTTTAGTTAAAGAAGGATTCAAATACCTAGTAAACCCTTAATAGAAACGACATGTGAATAATATAGTGCACCTATACTCCTAGCAATCTCATATTTTCGTCAAAATCAAATGAAAATATCATAAATAAACAATTTTCACCACATTAGTGCTCTAGTTATTCACCAATGCTTAATCAAAATTTACAACTTTTGCAATTTTCTACAAAGCAAAGCTGATGACATGAAATACTCTTGTCAATGAATGTTAAGGGTGTCTATGTTGTGCAATTAATTGCTCCCAGAAAACAAATGGATGTTTAGACGTGGAAAAAGTGAATCCATACCATGAAGACGCTCATTATGCTTGGCTTGTAGAGCTAAAACTCCCAAATAATCTTCGAGTTGTGCTTCACTACAAATATGAAGTATAGCTATTGAAATGCATTGAAACATATAATGAGAAATATGTCCTTGGTATGATTTCTTCACTTTTTACTACTACTTGTGGCAGATACGTAGGTGATTGAGTTGCATGAAGCACATTTTGGAGCTTTGAGAATATAGTTGGTAAATATCGTGATTTTGTTTTGACAAAAGGAATCCCATACATATGATGTCACATATAAACTTGTACATTTAATATATGTTAACATATGTTATAAAAGTCTAGACTCACTTATGGACACCATCATCTTAGGGAAGATTTATAAATAATGACAAGTTCATGTATCGTTGTTGATGAGCATTTGTTTACTTACGTATAAATATAACTATTGCTCATAACTAGAAAAAGTTGATGATTATGAAAGACTTGTCGTTTCATAATATGTGTGCACATTTTGGTAGAGAGCTACAAAAGTTCTATGAGTAGCTTGTTTCATTAGAAAGTTTGTAAGAAGAAGTCTTAGATTTGGTTGTTTTGACACTAGAGAAGCTTTGCTCTTTTGTAAGATGACATCTTCCCAACACTTGGCGAGCCTATTTAATCAGTGTACTTTATTTTTCACAATGTACAAGTATTATAGGCCACAATTTTTTGGTGCAGAATTTGACATAAAGATCGTGATGTATGTATGTATAATAGTTGTACTATGCACTAATGATTGTCAATTTTTGCATTTTCACAGTTTTCAAGCATTGCAGAATCTTTGTACAACATATGGGCAAAGTATCGCTTGCCTCTAACAGGTTTCTCACTCTTTTGCACTGTCATTTAAATATGCATCGCTTTTGCAGTCGACATACACGACAATTTTTTCTTGAAAATGAGCATATTTTTTTGTAGAATGAAGAAGATTTATTGCCTAAAAATCACCTAACTCAAGAATTCAAAGTGATACTATTAGTACCTAATACCAAGCTAGTATTTTTTCTAATTTATCACCAAAAGGTTTAAAAGTTTTGATTGTGAAAAATTGCCTATGCTGGCAAATCTAGCCATGTAGAACTTTGTAAATATTGTGTATAATTGGGTTCCACACATGTAATGCCAAGATGCCATGTGGCAACCCACTCCTAATATAGATTAGGTCAAGTCAAGAGAGTTGGTCATGTCTATTTGGTGGTCATCCCTACTTTATAGGATCTACACCTAAGTTTAAGATGAAAATTTGACCAACTAGCTACCTACCAAGCATAACTCTAGGATCTAGGCTAGGGTTTCACTTTAGGTCAAGGAGAGTGAGTTAACTTCCTTATTACATGCTGGAAATCCACGTAACTTCAAGAAGGAAGTCGAATTTGCTATGTATTCCCTCTCTCCATAGTGAGAAGATAGAAAATTTTTGGAGCTCATTGGCAATCTCAAGCTAGTTCACTATGTACATTGAGTTTTTGTGATCCAAATGAAATTAAATGAATTTCTACTTGTTCCTCAGGTTGAAGGCCGTACTACATACTGTAGTACACATGTGTGGGCTCGGATTTCAAGGTTGATTAATGCTTTTGATTGTTAATGCTTGTTGTTTGTCAAATTACCAATCTAGATCAACTTTTTTGTGTCTAGTTTTTTGATAGATTGTTAATTAAGCATCCAATCACTCTTGTGGATCTTTTGTAGATCCATTTATGGTCCTAAAGTACAATATTTTCACATGGTACAGAGCCAAGTGCAAGAGCATAAGTCATTGCAAGTTTTGGTGCTAAAAAGTAATATTGAAAGGGCAAGCTAGAATCTTGATTTTGGTAAGGAGATTTGATCCCAAACTTGGTAGGGGTCCAAATCCGTACTTTTCACATGTGTGGGCACTTCTGAACCTGCATTTAATGCATGATATTCATTTGATTCAAAGAAATTCAATTTGTGAGCTTTTGATGTAATTTTTGGTGGAAATCTTAGGATAAGCTACCAAGATTGAGTGCCATTGATTAGGTTTGACATAGGGTCATGATATTTAATTAATATAGGTTGAAATCAGGTCCTCTAAACTTGTTTTACAGGTCTCGAAAGTACATCAACAAGTGTGAGAGAGATTAAGTCATTTTTTTGTCCAAAAATAGCCAAAATTGGCAAGATTTGATTGTTAGTAGATTTCACATCTTCTTATTTTCATTCCAACTTTGTGAGGGAATGATAGAACTGAGATTATAAGTCCATTTGTTGGATTAGATATCTAATTTGAGTGAAACACTACAAGAGAGAGACCTTAGTGAGTTTCTAGAGATAATCAAATCCATTTCTTGGCAAGATTTGTTTGAAAGTAGTTTTCACTTCATCTTATCTTCATTCCAGCTTTGTGAGGGAGTGATAGAACTGTGATTATAAGTCCATTTGTTGGATTAGAAATCAAATTTGAGTGAAACACTGCAAGTGTGAGACCTTTGTGAGTTTCAAGTCAAATCAAATCTGTTTCTTGTGTGTAGAATTCACTAGTAAGATGGGATTAGCTAGAGCATACCTTCTAGAAACTAGTGAGAGATTGAATTCTACAAATTATGCTATTTGGAAGGTTAGGATGGAGTCACTCTTGGTGCTCCAAGACCTTTATGAGTTCTTGATTGAAGATGAAAATCAACCTCTAGGTGCACATGAGTTAGCTAGATACAAGAAGAGATCTAGGCTTGCATTTCATTGTGTGAAAATGAATGTGAGCAATGATTTATTGAGAGAAGTATCAGCATGTACTAGTGCTAAAGAGGCTTGGGAGTTTTTAAAATCAATCTATGAATCTAGTGACACTTCAAGTGTACTCATGCTTACAAATCAGATTTTCCAAAGCATGAGGAGAAGTGAGGAGAAGTGAGGAGAGTGCACAAGATTATGTACTCATAATCAAGTCTCTAAATAGGGAGTTGGCTTCCATTGGAGTGAAAATTCATGATGGAGAGCTTGTACAAATTGTTTTTAATGGTCTAGGGAATGACTTTGCAAATTTGGTCCAAAGTTTTGCCATCCAAAACACTTTGCCAACTATAGAAAAATTTCACAGTGTATTAGTAGCAGAAGAGTGTAGGATGTTCCACACCAAGGCAAGAATGAGTTCATTGTCTTTGTAGGATGGAGATGAGAAAGCCAATTTCTCATTCAAGGGCAAAAAGAAGACCAATGGATAGATGGTATTGGTACCATCTCATTAAGTCTAGGATCTAGCAAAAGGATGGATCTAGACAATGTCCTTTTTGTACCATCAATTACCAATATGCGAGAGTTCTTATTGGAAGGATTTGTTGGATCTTCACTTTTAGTGATTTTTTTGCACTTAAATTCAATTTTCAACTCACTGGATTGAGGAGGAGCAACAAGTGATGGAGATATTGAGGATCCACCTCAAAGATCAAGTGCTCCAAGAAGATTCACAAAGGCAAGGGCCGAGCCTTCAAGACTCACTTATCTTTGGGGTAATCAAGGGGAGGATTTTCAACTATTCACTTTCAACACTTTTCTTACTTCAATGCTTGATGAACCATTTTGCTATGAGATCTACATGAGGCAAATTGAGGTATGCTATGAGAACTACATGAGGCAACTTGAGGGCTTCATCAAGAAGAAAGTTGAAGATAAGATGTGTAATGACTCATTTGAGAACAAGTTTTATGTCTTAGTGATCTAAAAATTGTTATGAACCAATTAAGAGTAAATTGGTTGTTTGATCAAATGAGTGCTCTCGGATTTTGGAAGAGCAAGAATGAGTTAATCACTCTTGTTTTGAAAAATGTGTTTTTTCTTTTGGAGAGGCAAATCGTTAAGCTTTTTTATGAGAATAAGTGAAACATTCTTGAAAGACACTTATATCCATAACAAGTATGTAGCCTCATGAAGTTCAAGATCACTTGTAATTACAAGATTAGGAAAATCATGCTTACTTTTGATGGTTTGTGGATTAGTCATTTTAGTATGATAAATCTTGGTAATAGTAGCAACAAGTACATGTTTTGTGATCTTGATCAATGTAATTTTCACAAGACATGGAGACATCAGATTTCCTTCAAAGAGAAGCATAAAGATCAAGGAGGAGCAAGTTTCAAGTTCATGCATATTCACTCAACATAGAAGAAATCAAGTGCAAAGGTGCAAGGAAGAATCAAGACTCTTCAATTCATCTCGAGGAGATCAAGATCAAAGAAGCTCTATTTTGGATATGGTGATAGATCATGTCTTCAACTTTGAGGGCTCATTAGTCATCTTCTAAACCTGAAAATGATTTATTTTTTATGTTAAATCAGGTCTTAGAATTGTATATAGTTACATTATTGTTTCCAAGGCTAGATTTGAGGAGTGTGAAAAATTGCCTATGTTGGCAAATCTAGCCATGTAGAACTTTGTAAATATTGTGTATAATTGAGTTCCACACATGTAATGCCAAGATGCCATGTGGCAACCCACTCCTAATATAGGTTAGGTCAAGTCAAGCGAGTTGGTCATGTCTATTTGGTGGT
>MU834237.1:0-48525 GCA_029204225.1 Diphasiastrum complanatum | reverse complement strand
ACCACTAGTACTCCAATAGGTGCTTGGATTTTCACATTGTAGGTACTTATTCCACCTACATTTGTAACTGTTCGAAAAATGACATGTTCTTTTTTGCTTGTAGAAATTGCTATGGAGGGAGAGTTTAAACTATTGATGCTTGGTCGTTGAGATGGGCAAGTATAGTTTGCACCAATTGTTTTTTGTAAGATAGAATTCTTGTATCCCAAAGCACACAAGAAGAGAAAGTAATTGATTGGTAGAGCATCATAGACCAACCCAGGATATAGTGCAGCTAGCGGATTGATCATACCAGCTCCCATGGAAAATGGGTCGGCTGACATATTTGTCCAACCATCAATAATGGGTTCCTTCATATCATTCAATGTTCTTGCTGCATAATGTTACACAATGTCACCAAGATCAATTTTTCACACAACTTTTTCTAAGTGAATAATGCATAAACAAGAGAAAAGTACAAATGTATGATACACTATAATGAATATGATGAGATCCACTATAGAAGCAATATTCTCACCAGTTGTCATGATAGCAGACTTCAAAGCTGTAGCACTCCATTTTGGGTAGATGACTTTAAGAAGAGCAACCACAGCTGATACATGGGGGCATGCTGATGATGTACCAGAGAGGATGTCAAAGTCTACCCTACGTTTATCAATAGATAATGTTGTGGGAGAGTCAGCCCTAGTCCATGCTCCAAGGATGTCCACACCTGGTGCTGTTATGTCTGGCTGCAAGAAGTTTGAATACATGTATATATAAACTCAATGCTACTCATAAATTGATATCTATGCTCTTAATAGATGCTATTCGTGATAGATGACTTTGAATACATTAGTGACTCTATCTACTTCTGATAACATTTGTGGACATTAATAAGCTTCATTTGAATCTATTTTGAATCTGGCATTCTTTCATTTTCATTATGGGATCATAGTTGCTATCTAAGCAAAAAATGCACATCTTATATGCTTGTTAAATGTATTCATGCTCAAGAACAAGAAAGCAAACATGAATGAGTGTCATGTGAGTAGCTTTATGAGATCTATCTAAGCAAAAAATGCACATCTTATATGCTTATTAAATGTATTCATGCTCAAGAACACGTTTTCTAGCTGTAGATATTACATTTCTTTCTTATTCTCTTTATGAGAAGAGAAATATATTGAGGGACAATTTTCTTGTTCAAAGTCATAGTATTGCAACATTCAATTTCCAAAATTGCACAGATGCATGTATGAAATCAAAGCAAGTTGAGTGCTTTTCATAGGCCCCAATAATCATAAGGATAGAATTTTTAAGCATAATGGTATCATCATTGCATTATAGAGGAAATTCCCTTTCCAAGAGGAGTTATAAAATGAAAAAATGAAGACAAAATGGATTTCTTTGCCATACCTTCAATATATCTCCATTCAGAGGATTGGGACCTCTAGAGGAGAAGAAAGCTATAGTTGGCCTTTGCTTGTTGCCCAATTTTGTAGTTGCAGGTGTGATCTTTGCCACTGGATTTCTGTTACAAGATGAGCAAGTAGATTATTGTTAATGAGCAAAAGTACGGACTGCATATGAGATAGTTTAGTGATCATTTGAAAATTTGGAACATGGATTGAATAAGGCAACTACAATGGTCTCTACACTCAAATGGGAGCAGCCATTTTGATTTTCTAGTGATTATGTGGTGTGGTAGCCATCGATTAACATTTAACATTCTGGGCGCTCAATCAAGTTTTAGATGCAAGACCTCTTCTAGGTTAGCATGCAAAATTTATTCACCTACAAAGTTGAAAATGCCACTATGCATAGATAATTTTTTGAGAAGGTATATATGTATGATGTAAATGCCCTTCTTTTATTCACAAAAAGAAGTGGAACTGATGAAGAAAATACACAGGCCATCATCTATATAAATTAGTTGGGGAGGTTGACATAAATGAGCCTTAATTGCTAGCAAATGGTTAAACATAGGATGAAAGATCAGAATACAAAGGGACAATTACATGTTTCTAAATACAAATAGAAGGTGGGTTAGATTGCTGATAGCCTGGGAAAGAGTTTACAACATGGAAGTAGATCATTTGGATGTCAAGAAAACATTCATGCATGGGGACGTATGAGAGAAAGTCTTTCTTATGCAACCCTTTCTTGGCTTCAAAGAAGGAGATAACTTAGTGTGTAGTTTGATTAACGAAGTGTGTATTGACTTATCTCAATGGAACATTTAATTGTGCCAGGCACCATGAAATTTACGTAGACATCATATATGAGGTACCAAAAATCAGATTTTTTTCCCTTGAAAATAAGATACTACAAGAAATATCAATTGGATCTTAATGTATATCTCCAAAATGAAAGGATCCACTCTATTGTGGTTCAATGAAATTGTTCGAAATAGTCAAAAACATCCAAGACATTGCAAAAGGAGGCCAAGAAGGATGTTTGAAATGGAGACTTTAGGATCTTTACCTTACTTGAGGAAAATTCATATCCCAAAGCGACTATTTGGTGGTGCCTCATGTGGCTTAGTAGAAACCACCAATATATGCATGGGTTTTCAAATAGAAAAGTAGGTAGTAATATGCGTGCAAGCATAGAAGAGAAGACAAAAATGTAGACAAGTAGTATAAAACGTTCATCTAATTGTTATAATACATTATGATCTCTAAGAGTGTAGACACGGCCACATCATTGATTAAGATCTCATGTTCTTGTTGAATCCAAGCAATATTGAGCACTAGGAGATGGTGAATGTAAAAGTTATAAGGTACTTAAAAAGTACATTGGCAAGCATGGTGCAATATGAAGTGTTGAAGATTTGGAATGGGGTGAAGATAATGACAATAGGAAATTGACATGTAGCTAGGTTTTCAACCTCATAAGAATAGCAATCAACTAAGGGTGTAACAACAACATACAATTGCTTTACCTTTAATTTAGGTCAAATATGTGGGAGTTTGTCAGAGGCTAGAGTATATTTAAATACATGTTTGTGAATGGGTTAGGCATAAACCAACTTGGGGAAATAATACTCGACAACAAGAATAAATGATGTTTCTTTTTTAGCAAGAATGGACTTTGTCATGATCTTTACAAACAAACTAGTTTGCCTCACAATCCTACTCGAAACATGGTTTTGAATAAGACAAATTAAACTTGAAGTCTTGTCACCTTGTAATAGTGTTAGCATATATCATAGTAAAAGAGTATGCAACAAGACTAATTAACAATATAGAAATAGAAGAGTAGATCTTTGAATTGAGAGAAAGATTGTGAGCTAGTTGGATTTTCTAGTGAAATTTTGATAGCCAGGATGGTCTGCACACCCTAAAACGGAACACTACCATTTGAGCTTTTTTGGTATAAACCTTTTGATATTTTAAATTGCTAATGAGTCTGTATAAATAAATACTCACAAAATGTAGAAGCACACAATTGTTAATCCATTATTGCCTTTGTTTTTGTCTTTAACTTTGAATAAAATGACGATGATCAATGATACGAAAAAAATGCACATATGTTCTTAGTTGTGCAAGGGATTGGAGTCAAAGTCGCAATGTTATGACCATATTCAGTTATGGACATGGAATAGTCCTAATATGGTAGACCGGCCCTCCAGTGTTCAAGATTATTGGTAACGCTGAGATTTAATTCCACATCAAGGCCTGTTGGTGACTAATGACCTTGAGAGGACCCAGACACTCTAATTGAGACATATGCAGTAGTGCATGTACATGTGATTGTTATAGGCTGGAGATATGCATGAAGAGCTGTGATCTATTTATAGTTGACCTGCATGGGGATTGCATGGGTTCATGCACATGATCGCACTCTCTATATATTGAGGTAGTGATTATTTCGTCGACGACTTGGTCTAGGTTACCAGTTGAGCTCTTCTCCTCTTGCAATTACATGGCATGGCTTGGGGGCTAGATCCAGGAGCATTCTCTAGGAGGGATCTAGGATTGGTTGGGTGGTTTTGCTCCACAATCTCTCTTGTGTTTTCTTTTCCTCATCTTAGGGGTTTTCCCAACTGGTCTTTACGTTGGTATTAGAGCCTAGCTAAGATGCAGTTTTGGATGGGATGGAGAGAAATTCTACATCAAATTGCATAGCACCGGTTTATCAAATTCATTAAGTTGAATTTGTATCAAATATCTATAGGACCATGAGTTGACCCTATTTGTAATAAGAATTTTTGACATGGAACGAGAATGACACCGGGTTCACATTTGTACTATAAAGAGCCTTATTCCTAAGAGTTGGAATTCTCAGATGGTAGGAATTTGTGGATGATGATACCATCTAGATGGGTTGTTTTATGTGACGACAAAACCATGCGCAAATTCTTGTTAGATCACAAATTTATTAATGGATTATTATGATCCATTTGGAACAAATTTGGGGTTACTCCAGTACTTGGTGGAATAGATAGGTGCATATCTGGTATTGGAAATCCAGATAGAGTTTGTAGATCTCTAGACTATCGGATAATGCAGTTAAGGATCTTTTTGATGGAACTAAATATATCTATTTCAACTTTTTTGAACTTTTCCTGTTGGTTTTGAAGAATAAACTTAGGTTATTTGGATTGTATTTGAACGAGGTTTCTCGTCCATACTGGGGTGGGTCAATACGTAGTGGTATTCTTAGATGATATTGTTGTCTACTGTGAAAACTTAAGGAAATGGAGAATTCAATAGTTGGAGGTATTTTTCTAGAAATGGTTGAAGATTGGACCCTATATCGGATATAGGATGGTCAGATAGTCTTTTTGATTTTTCTGATGGTCGAATCTAAAAGCAAAGGACTTTCTTGGAGAGAAAACTGATGGTATGGGACGTCAGGGATTTCAAAGGGAAAATTCTTGTGTGAGAATAATCTGTAGACCAGTGAGTAGTATTTATATTATTGGTAATGCTAATAGTTGAAACCATTGGTTAATTTTGTTTAGGGTATTTGGAGAGGCTATGAGATATAGATCCGGATCCCTCAATGGTATCTCATAAATTTCAAATCATAAACTCTTAAAACATTAGAGGAGTTCTAAATCCAAAAAAGACCCTTTGTAAAGATTCTTTTTATATTTTTTCTCAAATTTTTCTTACACGTGGACCAATCAAAACACTTAAATTTGAGATCTACATAACGTAACTTTTTGAGTCCACAGTTTGATTCCACACTAAAAAGAGCATAACTTTTTAGTGGCAAGTCTGAATTTAGCGAAGTTTGGTGCATTGGAAAGCACTCAACAAGGGCTTTCCAATGATATGTTAGATGACATACTTCTGAGCTACGACTAAAAAATTATGGCAATTCAAAAGTATTAGTGTTATAATATTTTAATAATACAAAAGAATCCTGCACGAATTCTTAAATGTCTTTTTGGAGCTCAAAACTCCTCTAATGGCTATTTATCTTTTAATTTAAACCTCTACTTTTTAGAAATTTCTTAAATACAAGACAATGGGATTGAGATTCATATAATTCCTTCCAGTGTAGAACTATGTTCTGAAGGACTGTTTAAGTTATATGAATTTCTGCTTCCATTTTAGTTTTGTGAATATAGCTCAGAATCAATTGATGTTTCAACTGATTAAGTGGAATCTAGACTTTCTAAGCCCAAATGATTATCTCTATTTGATAGTTGATTATTGAGAGTAATGTTTCTATCACTCAGAATAAGATATTTTATAATTTTGAGGAAAAAGTCTAGTTTGTAATAGTATTGGATACGTATTACTGACTTTTTCGGATCTTTGATATCTTATACGTTGTCTCCTGAGAAATTTCTAATCGAAATTATGAAATTTCTTTTAAAAGGGAGAGAAGAAAATGATAGGAATAAGACTTTCATGGGATCAGCCAGTTGCATAGATTTCTTTGGTGGAATCCAGTTCAATGTGCAATGGTGGAACTATCTAGTGGAATAGAGCAAATCTCTAGCGATTGTTTTGAATAATATGGAACTAGAGTAGTTTTAGGGATTTTGAGCCGTGAGATATTTATGAGTACGGGAAGTAGTGGTAAAGTTTAAATTAAGGTTCACTGATTGGCTACCAACTACCATTTATTATGGATTGGATTAGTGGAATAAAGCTTTAATTTTAACCTTTTGTCCAAAGGTGTCTGTATAATATAACCTAATCTTGGTTTGTACACTAAGATCTGAAGTAGGTTGATTGATAGAAGGAATTTTGTTGGTAAACGTATGATGGTTGGAAAACTTGTGATGTGGAATTATTCACTTCAGAGATTTTCCAGATATGTTATTTACTCAAGAGAAATAGAATCTTAGATGAGTTACAAGATTCTCAATGTAGATATATGAGTACCATATGCGGATTTTGGAGAAATCTGCCAGATATGGACATATGTGTTTATGTATTGGGTCATAGTGAGATTTTTCTCATATGTGCATAATTAATCTTGTTTGGATCTACTATGTATTCCTGGTTACTAAGGTTATCTGGTGCACTTAACCTAGTCATTGAACATAGACCTATGATCAAGTATTGTGCAGTGACAATTACTTGTAGAGTTAACAGATCTGTTCTGATAGATCTATAGGTTAACTTAAAAGTGATTTGGATATGGATCTAAATGTGGTGTTGTACATGTACAATTAAGATCTGCACCTGGACATTTAAGATTTCTTAATCATGGGCAATTAACTTAAATAGTTGATTTCCTCTTGTGAAAGTTAATTGGTAAAAACGGACAGTGTGAAGAGAATTCACCAAAAACTATTTGTTTTGTGTGTATTGCTTGTAAGACACATAATTTATGAGTCATTTGGATTCATCAGGGAATTGTGTGCATAGGATACTGAATTCTTGGATGAGTATATCTCAGTTTAGAAATAAACTTGATTCATTAGTGATAGTATCACTGTGAGCTCAATTGGTTACTGGATCCTAATGGTTCCAAGAATGGTAAATTGGATTTTGGGACTTCAGCATAACTTTGTATTCTCTAGATGCTATTCTAAGAGATCGTATAAAGTTTATATTCTTAAAGACGAATGTTATAAAGGTCTTAAATTTCTATTTGGAACTCATAATTTGATTAAGAATCGGTTCGGAAGAATATTCTTAAAATCCAATGATTTTTCTTGTGGAAAAGATTTCAGAATGATTCTTATATTTCCTGAGTGGTATTTTGTGCATATACTCCAGTATCTTTCAGTGATTAAGTATGGTTTTAGAATCTTGAGAATTATGATTGACGAGTCATAAGATTCTAAATGTTTATGATTGACAGATCATAAATTGATACTTAAAGGTCATTTGAAGATTATAAGAAAATGTGAGGATTCTTAAGATAATGAGTAATTATTGATCAATTGGATGAGTTAAGGATTTAGATCTGCTGGTTGAACTCTAAATTTCTTTACTCCCGTACATACTTGAGATTGTGTGGATCTGATCACAGGCATTTTCATTAAGTATTCGCGTACTTATGAGGAATTTGCTTACCTTACAGATTGTAGTCTATAAGTGCTTGTATACAAAAGTTTAGTCTACATCTCCAGATTTATAGGAGACAGATAAATCTATTAAGATACAGATATGTGCTGATTTCTTGCATATGATGCTAGAAATGGGGATGTTAACTCATTAGAGTAACTGCAGTACTATGGTTTGAGTTATAATTGTCTAGAAATTAAAATGGAATTTTTTTAGCTTTTGGATTTGATTTCTGAAATAAGGTAAATCACATAGTGTTTCATGTAGATTTTGGGATTACATGAAGGTGATGAACTTTTCTTTTGGATAAGATCAACCCATGGCCATTTTGAAGATTTATGGCTCAGTGTATCTTGGGGATTTGAGTTTGTATTTATGAGTAGAGGCAAGCAATTGAAAAATTGTTGCATCTCTGAATATTTATTCAGATGGAAAGATCAAACTAAGAATAAGGATTCATGGTAAAAATTTGAAAGCTTAAGGAATAGTTTCATGTTTCTTTTTGCCGTTCTGAGGACATAACCTGTTTAAGGGAGGAAGAATGTTACGACCATATTCAGTTATGGACATGGAATAGTTCTAATATGGTAGACCGGCCCTCCAGTGTTCAAGATTATTGGTCATGCCGAGATTTAATTCCACATCAAGGCCTGTTGGTGACTAATGACCTTGAGAGGACCCAGACACTCTAATTGAGACATATGGAGTAGTGCATGTATGTGTGATTGTTATAGGCGGGAGGTATGCATGAAGAGCTGTGATCTATTTATAGTTGACCTGCATGGGGATTGCATGGGTTCATGTACAGGATCCTACTCTCTCTATATATTGAGGTAGTGATTATTTCGTCGACGACTTGGTCTAGGTTACCTTTTGAGCTCTTCTCCTCTTGCAATCACATGGCATGGCTTGAGGGCTAGATCCAGGAGGATTCTGTAGGAGGGATCTAGGATTGGTTGGGTGGTTTTGCTCCACAGTCTCTCTTGTGTTTTCCTATCCTCATCTTAGGAGTTTTCCCTAGTGGTCTTTACACGCAACCTCTCATAAAGGAAAGGAAGTCTTAACCAACTTAGGGCCCGTAATTAGATAACAATCTACAAAGTATATGCTTTTAACATCCTCTTGTGTTTTGATTGATATTTGGTTGTTAATGCATTTGATGCATAAGCCTACTTCATTGTAGAGCAATGCTCGTCAAAAAATTAATTCATATAATCAAACGAATTGTTAAAATTGGTATTGTACCTCTCTATTAGATAAATTTGGATAGATTTAGGTTAAGAAAATTTTCTTGTTATTGCCTAAGTGTTGTCAAGTTTTTTACCCTCTCAAATAGTGATATGAAAAATTGCTTGTTGAGTTTACCCTAGAGTATATATTAAAGGATCTACACTAGACCCAAGGTTCTAAAAATACACACTCAATCTAGGTATTCTCTCTCTCTCTCTCTCACACACACACACAAAAACACACACACACACAGCCCACATGAGGTTTTTTTGAGCGAGTTCCTAGTTGAGCAGTAGGAAGTTGATGCCTCAACTAGCTAGCTCCTAACTATGCAAAAAAGCAGTTGCTAGTTCCTAGTTATGCAGCCACAACCAGGAACTAGATCACAAATTTACTCCCTGTGAGCAAAAGCCATTTTTCGGTACTAGTTAGCACAACCATGAACTACCTGGTTCATGTGGCCAAGGCCATCTCTCTCTCTCTCTCTCTCTCCCCCCAATAGCTCACTACATCCCTATTTCTCTCCCATACCAAAAAACCCTAAAAACTAAAAATTTGCACTCTCTCTCTAGAGCTCCTCTTTTTCACTCTCATGCCATCTCGATTTTATACCCTGATTTTATCTCTCTAGAACTTCTATTTCTAGAAGTTTCTAGAGAGACACAGTGTTCTCTCACTTCAACTGCAGCGATGGCTTCTAATCCTCCATTGCAGCCTTCTTATCACTCTCCTCCTCCATCGTGCGCATCTACTTCATCTCATTTTCTAGAAAGTTTGTTAAAAAACAGAGGATGTGACGCTTCTTAAACATCCTACATTCTGCAATAAAAAAATGACGTGACCGATATTGATGTGCTTTTAATGCAGCCCGGGAACTGGCTGTTCCAGTCAAAATGGCTGACAGCTGCCTGTAATTCCATTCTAGGGCACACGTGTCCCAGTAATTCCATTCTAGGGCACACGTGGCCGAGTAAAATTTCAGAAAACTTTAAGGCTTTTTGTCTAAAACAGCCTTCATTCTTCTCAATTGTGAGAAGAAAGAATTGCTTATGAAGAGAGATTTTATGGGTTTAAGATTAGCTCAACAATACATTTTAGGGTTTCTAAGAAAATAAGCTCTTAAGTCAAAGGTCATGAAAGGTTTAGTAAGAATATTTAGAATCACTTTTGTAGGAGCAATGGTGTAGAGTAGCACGTTTGATCACCCACCTGGTGGAGTTGGCGTATATTTGTGTTTTGATTGCATTGATGCTGCCAAATGCAGTTGCAGGCAAGACATGAGAATCTGAGACTATCCCCTCTCCATCCTCAGGTCTGTTTCCAAGAATAAGTCCCACTCCTCCAGCACGCAGCACCTCGTAGCCCTTCTCTATTCTTGCATTAGCCCCTCGGGAGCAATACACCACCTTACCCTTAGTTTTGGCTTGATCCAAAGTGTTTAGCACGCAATAGCTGCATCATGGAAACCCAATTTCATAAGTTGCAGAAAAGCAGTATAGCTTAAGCCATCAGTGTAAAAATGCTCAGTAGTGTATCATCAAGAATGTGGGGGAGGTATCAGCCAAGAAGATGGGCAAACCTTGCTTGATCTTTATTAGACTCGTTGATTGCAATATCCTTCCCAAGCACAAGGGGGTAAAATTTATCTGCAGCTCCATGTGGGGACAGGCTCTCTCCCTGCATGAGGAACAAGAAGAACAACCATGGTTGAGGACAACGAGAGTTGATATAGATATCACTAGTAAAAACAGGTCCTTTTAGCTCAGGAACAGGAGTTCTTAGAGATGGAAAAGTAGCAAGCCTTCACTATAAAAGTCGCAAGTGTCTTTTTTTTGTTGTTGCCCATGATCATCAATCAACAACGCTTCTCTGAAGGTACCATTTTCTTGTCATTAATTGTCTTCTCTAGACTCTGAGCAAGGTTTATCATGAATGGCCATTTTTAATGTGTAACACTCATACATTACAACGAATCTAGATACTGAGGGAAATAGATCTTAGCTCTGCCATCAATGAATCTCATGGCATGTAGCTGTTTGCGCATGTGTGTTTATAGTACAGATTGTTAGGAATTAGGAGTAATATATAGTCGGATAAACCTGCTTATACCTTCAGAGTAGTACCATCTCCAAAGATAGCGTCGGCTTCGAAATCTCGATCTATTGTGCTTGCTGCAGCTGTGATTGTCCAGGGCCATGGGTTGACCACTGTGTAGGGTCCAGGGCCAGCATTTCCAGCTACAGTGGATATTACAATGTTTTTAAGCATTGCGTGAAAGGAACCGATACCAAGAGCATCATCAAGAAAATTAGTAGCTCCGTCTAGACCAAGAGACATAGATATCATGTCCACACCATCTTTGATTGCATCATCCATAGCAGCCAGAACATCAGATTCAGAGCAATATCCGTCGGTTCCAGCTACATTCCAACACGCCTTATAGATGGCCATATATGCAAGCGGTGCTCCACCTTTGGATATGCCTTTAGCAAACCCAAACAAGTTTGCACCAGGGACGAAACTTCCAGCTACAATGGAGGCAACATGGGTGCCATGCCCATCCTTGTCCCGTGGCGAGGCGTACTCACCTGGAGCTGCCAGTCTAAGAGGCCGGCCATAGTCCTCCTCAAGCCCTTTGTAGTACATCCGAGCTCCAATGATCTTTCTACATTGAAACAAGGGGGACATGAAAATTACTAGTTGCATGCAGAAGAAGAAGAAGGCGGATTGTAGCTAAAAATTCATCACCTCAAGGCAATGTCAATTCGTGATGCATAGGTTGTTGCAGTTATATTCTGACTCCTGAGTAAAGGCAGGAGAAAGATACAACTTGTATGGGCGCCTATTGAACTGATTGATGTATATGCTAAGAAGGCAATTAGACACTTAATAGATTGATGTATACACTGTTCCTCACTGTTGATTTAGATCATAAATTTTCACTACCTATTGCAGTTGGAACTGTTGAATCCTATTCCTGTCTCACAAATGCCTTTCCAACGCTTGGGTGGTGGGTGCATTAAGTTGTCTGCAAAGCTTGCAGACTCCGGCCATATACCTGCATTTGATCTCAAATACCAAGCCATGTAATTATCAGCCATTGTGCAATAGACTACCTAAGACAACTCTTGAAGTTAGCGCTTAATTACTTAAATCATTTTCTACCCTTCATTACAAATTAAAATTGATGATTTGTTCTGATTTTGCATGCTTTCTGCCCTAGACTAATGACACGACTAGTCTAACTTCTTGCACGCGCGTACTCTAAGCTTAGAATATCTTCGAGTTTCATAGCAAGTTTACTATTACTACATTAGTTGTTTAAATCAGCTTACCTGTATCTATAACTCCAATGATCACGTTACGACCATAGACAGACTTTCCCCATAAGCTGCTCGTATTGATGTGTCCGTGGCTTGGTATTGTACCGTCGTCGACCCCAAGATATTGCCAAGTGTGCGTGCTATGTTTCCTCACAGATTTGGCAGGGAAGACTGAAAGTACCTCCGGCATATCTATCCAAACAGATTAAACATTCAGAAAATGCCAAAAGTATCTAAAGTTTAAACCAGGCCCTTAAAAACTAAATGCACTTGAAGATCTGTTCTAAGAGTTAAAATATTGTTTAAATTATGTCTCTCGCTCGAGTTTTTCTCAGTTCAACCTTAACACCTTTGCTGCAGTTCCATAACCATGTCCCGGATCACGAATGGCAGGATGGTTCCACAACGAGCCTGGATTCAGAAGGTTATGTTAAAGAGAACATGGAGTTTTTTATTTGACAATAATTCCATTATATGGGCGGGGGTAGAAAAATGAGCTACAATATTCGACTGATGTTTTTGTGTGGCAAAGTATCAGTCTTTTGTCCATTTTCTTCTTTAATCTTTTGTCGGAGCAAAGATTCAGGAGCTTGGATTTTTTGAGATTTCAGACATGAATTTGAGAAAATACGTCATTCTACGCTTGTAGATTGCAATGTTTCAAAGGTTCTATACGCTTTCGTTCGGAACGCGGCGTACAGAATCTGGAAACGTTAAATTGGCTGATAACGCACGTGAATCATTGCGATGAAGCTCTTTCACCATTTTATCACCTTAATTATCACTGACATTCTTCTTCCAAGGTGTAGGGTGAGAGATGGTGGATGCTTGGTTTATCATCACAGCGGAGGCAGCTAGTTCACTTTGTCTCCTAGCCTTCTGAAGTTGCAATTGTCAGAAGACTGATCTATAGCTACTGAATCAGGCTGAATGCACCTGACTTGATCTGGCTGATGAGTCAAGATAATTATTTAAAACTATGTTCCCGGTAGAGCTTTTATTTAATCTAAAGAGCTCTTTTAGCTGCAGAGAAAAGTTTTAAAAATACCCGATAAACGGGAAGCCATTTCACTGGAAAGCTTAGCGGCAAATCCATTCAAGAGATGCTGGTAGCTATACAGGATATGGGATGTTGATGCTCCTTCACTGAAACATAAGCATCACTCAATCAAGGCAATTACACTCAAAACTATAATGCAACAACACAATTTTTTTGCATAGAACTGAATGCATTGCCAATCAACACCAATCATATCCTCAGGCTGGAGCCCAAAGCAGCAGCTTTGTTGCACCTGCCCTTGGCTGCATGAGTAAGGAAAGCCTGATGTTGGCTAGTGAGAGCGGCTGGATCTTCCGGGGCTGCTCCCAGGTACACAATATACACCTGCAGGTAGAAATCAATGCGTAAGTATCCATGTATGCAATTTAACTGAAGGCAAAAATAGGATCAACGCTGAGCTATTTCAATAAGAGATCTAATTATTTCAGCTCGCCATATTACATCTCCTATGAGCTTCTATATGTTTGTGATTTTATGCAGCTACTGACCTGATTATAAATATCCATGCATCAATTGAACCGAAGGCACTAGTAAGATATGAACACTGTTTCAAAAAAAATCTAATGCTATCTCGCTACAGTACATGCTTGTGGGTTCATCATGCTACTGACCTGATCATATCCATCAATGCAATTGAATTTAAGGCACAAGTAGTAAACAAAACCAACAATGCTGAACCAAATCAATACAAAATTCAAAGCTATCTGGCTTAATTACATCTCCTCTGTGCTTCCTAAGCTTGTGGGCTAATGCTACTGACCTTATCATCATCAGCCTTGCTGATGGTGGCTGCAAGACTGAGACTAGATATGAGGAAGAAAATCAAACAGCTGCAGATAGCCATAGCTGAAGAAACAGCATAGAACAGGCTGCAAAATGAATGCATCTAGTGCTTTCCAAAGCATGATTAAGTAGAAAGTGATGTACTATATACTAAGTGGGGCTATTCAGACAAAGCACAGTCCAAAGGTTGAGGTGAGGACCACTCTCCACTACCCACTGACCCACACATGGATCCATGCTGGGTGCTCTCCAAAAATTTGTCCTGGAAAATTTCTTGGCAAAATTTGATGCTCATGAAAGCCGTTTTCCTCCCCACATGCATAAAACTCGCGGCGGTATTTTTCGTCGAATTAATTTGGAGGAATTTATTCTCCACAAAATACATAGTGCATCTTCATAGCAAAGTTGTTAATGCCATGATAACCTTTCTTTTCCTTTTATTTGATTTTAACAATAAATTTTCTAAACAAAACCAAAATCAATATAAAGTAACACTGCCTTGGTTTCTACTTTGGGAAAGGTCCCTCTCGAGGGGACTTTACCTTATACCTAAAGCATTTACATTCGAGTTCACTTTGTTTTTGGAGAAAAGTTTACCTCATGCGATCTAGATGCAATATCATGGACGAACCTTACGAATTTGTAAGATTCCTCTATCCAAGAATGATAAATTTATGAGAAAGGTTCTTCCTTTCCAAGTATTCCGAAGTTAGGAGAAAATTTAAGAGGATTCCTCCATCCAAACATATCAAAGCTAGGAGGAACCTTGATATTAGAAAGAACCTTTCCTATCCAAAAATAGTAAAAATATCTATTTTTTGTTGTGTCTAACTCTAGAGAAGGTCCTCGTGTTTTCCTACACAAAAGATATGTTTTAACTCTTTAATGAAGGAGAATCTGAGGTAGAATGCGTCCATCTGTTTTTTGTTTTGGGCGAATTTTTTACATGCATCTTCTTGTATCTGAAAGATGCATTTAATTTTTTTACCAATTTTCACAAGCACATTTTGCCAAGAAGATGCTAAACATAGAAGATGCCACATCTAGTCTAGCACATAAACTCTCTCACTTTTTTTGAAATAGTTCCCACTAATCAATCAATTTTTCTTAGTGAGTATTTGATGTGTCACTAATAAGAATTTGGCTATTTTTTTTGTTCTATATGTTGTTTTATATTACAATTGGAATGTGTAGTACTTCAACCTAGGGGAGGCTTTTGAGAAGTAGTTGGATTGAAATTTTCCACCCATCATGTGCTGAGAAAAGCTAGGATTTCCTTTATACTTCCTCTCGCCAACATGAAAGAAAACATGGTATTAAACTATCAGCAATTTTAATGGTAGAATCCTTTGTAGATCATTCATATTGTAGATTATTAACATTCATGATCATCATAATATAAATTGTTTCTTCACACAAGAGAGAGAGAGAGAGAGAGAGAGAGAGAGAGAGAGAGAGAGAGAGAGAGAGAGAGAGAGAGAGAGAGAGAGAGAGAGAGAGAGAGAGAGAGAGAGAGAGAGAGAGAGAGAGAGAGAAACAAGATTTCACATAGTCCCTCTTGACAAGTCAAGACCAAACCCTTTGAACCCTTCAATTTATAGCATAACAGGTAAAAATATAGCTGTATAAAGTTTAACAATACAAAGTACCATAAAGCGAAACAAGTTTTAGGATGCCCACCATCCCACACAACAAAACTGCACAAGTTAGTCGTGTGAGCAAGACAAGTGTCATAGTTGAGCATTAGTTGTTATCCATGTCCGAAACGAGATTCACTACTTTATCAGCTAAATTGCATTAATAACAAGTACGTCCAATCTTCCCAATCATTCACTTCATAATTTTGCAATACGTTCCGCCCTCTAACGAAGCCGTATTAGGGCAAAAGCCATACTGATCAGTACAAGAGCAAAAAAGAACGTATTAGATTCAAAAAAATATTCTACATGTAAGTAGCTATCTTACATTACAAAGAATGATAGAGACTTGACGTTGGTCACAGTGTTAGGTACTAGAGCACTTCCGTGCTATACTAGCCCCATGGATTCCCGTACCATTTTTTCCAGGAGTCCAAGCACAGAATAAATTGGGCAATTCAATGCCATTCAAGTGTACCATAGTCGCGTCCTATATAAGTACGTGACTTAACTTATAACAACTGGACTTAGAATGCAGAAAAAACATAGAAAACTTTATTTAAAAAAACACCGAGCGTGCTTAATTCGATTTGCGAAAAAAAAAACCCCGTTGATAACTTACAAGCACTCTATTTCCTCTTCTTTTTTAAAAAAAAACCATAAAAAGTGCCACTTCAAAGTATGGAATATTACTACTCTTCCAAATAGCATCATAGCAGTTCATACCTGAATGTCTGGTGAGGTGATTTAGTAGAGCTGCTATATGTCAGAAAGACAACACATGATAAGTGCTCCATCACATTGTTGATGCCATACATATGCTCAGACCACATATACAAAAGTGCCCACATATAAGAAGCAAAACATATTGTTGAGGGCGCGGCCCACTGGCCGCACTGGATTCTGCTGGCCAGCGGCCAGTCTCATACACACTCCATGCAAAATAGTTGTCAAGAGACACATCCCATAATAATAAAAAAAGGTAAGCCATATCTATGAGCAGATTATCAGCTGTCGATGCGCCCTCTTACGGAAGTCCTCCGTAGATATCCAAACGTGAAGTGGTAATCTATGATCATCATGCCATTATGTAAGCTTGTTTGCATCACCGCATGGCTAGCAAAGGCCTTTCATCAGCAAAGAACAATCATAAAGTCTAAACAAGATAAGCCTTCTTACCTTTGGTCGTAGTAGCATTCCTGCGATTATTCTTCCTTTCATTTCTAGTAGAAAACCTCTTCACCCAACAAAGCCAGCACCAATAGAGAAGTAAACCAAGCAAGAGAGAAAGAAAGAAGAAAGAGTGGACCTTAGGGTTGTAGTCTCCTCTCCTTAAATAGAAGATTCAGTGCTTCTAGAAGCATCAGCTAGTTGTAGATGCACACCGTTGGATCGAATACTTGCTATGTGCATAAATCATAGCCCTTCAATGAGAAGCAACTTTCCCACCAAAAGAGCACAAGTTAAAAAAAACAAATTTGGGGTCATGCTTCTAAGTTTCGTACTGTAAGGCATTTAAATTGGTTTGGTATCATAAGACAAAACATCCATTTAAAATGTTACGAAGGGCAAGTAAAGTATAATATACTATCGTAGAGAGAGAGAGAGAGAGAGAGAGAGAGAGAGAGAGAGAGAGAGAGAGAGAGAGAGAGAGAGAGAGAGAGAGAGAGAGAGAGAGAGAGAGAGAGAGAGAGAGAGAGAGAGAGAGAGAGAGAGAGAGAGAGAGAGAGAGAGAGAGAGAGAACCCACCAACCGTACCCATAGCTAGCAAAGTCTCTTAGGGGGCAATTAGCACCTCTGAGAAGGAGTGCTAACTGCCCACCAAAAGAAATTTAGCATTTTCTGGTAAAATAAACTTGAGTCTTGGGAACAAATTGTGTAGGAATAGGTTGTTTATGATCTCATATAATCTTTCTTTCATGAAGCCATTCCGTTGAAAAGCAAGAACGATGTTACTGACCTCATCCATAAAAGTGTTCTGTTCGCTACAACAAAACATGACAGCAATAAGCAGGAAAACTTCCCTGGACTTTCTTATGAACTACCCAACGACACCAACAACATCTTGATGGGCAGTTAGCTCCCCTCGGGGTATGCTAACTGCCCTCGAGGGATTCACTAATTGTGGGATGGTTGGTGGGTTCTCTCTCTCTCTCTCTCTCTCTCTCTCTCTCTCTCTCTCTCTCTCTCTCTCTCTCTCTCTCTCTCTCTCTCTCTCTCTTATGAAAAGGGACCATTTGCCTTGTATTTCCATCATTCGAATCAGTAATAAAACTTTGTCCATGTGTTCTCTCTCTCTCTCTCTCTCTCTCTCTCTCTCTCTCTCTCTCTCTCTCTCTCTCTCTCTCTCTCTCTCTCTCTCTCTCTCTCTCTCTCTCTCTCTGGGCTCTCCATCTCCCTCCATCTCTCTCTCTCTTTCTCCTTTCTCTCCTTTCCCCATATCCTCCTCCTCATTCTCTCTTCCTCCTCTCTTCCCATCTCCTTCTACTCTTCTTCCTCCACTCTCTCTCTCTCTCCCCCCTCCATTCTCCTCTCTTCTTCCTCTTCTCTTCCAACTCCCTCCTTGTGCATGATAATAGTTTGGTATTGATGTGTGAATGTGTTTAATGTGAAAAACTCAGATCCAAAAGATGCTAAAGTTTCATAAAGATCTTGGCCATGGAAGTTATGCACATCTAGATTGAAAAAATGATAGAAATTGTGATGTTAAGCATACTAAACATCAACTAAACATCAAAATCTGATCATAAGCTTCCACAAACAGAAACTTGCTGTCCCTGTCCGTACTTCAGAGCCTACAACCTGCATTTCACACGTGTGAAGCCATAGCAACAAAGAAATCACAATTCTAGTGGCTAGAATGCAAGATATGAACAAAAAAGTGAGAGAGAAGAAGATGGACCTTCAAAGAGCATAACATTCATTCAATAGAATGAAAATGAGATGTGTACATACTCGTGGAGATGGCTATTTATAGCAGCCATAGTGCCTCTTGGCCACTTGTCTTATGATAGGCTAAAATTGGGGTCCAATAGGATTCACCCATATACCTAGAAATTTGGTCAAATAGGAATGCACCAAATTATGAGCCAATAGAAGAGCTCCACACTCGACCTCCTCTAATTAATGTGACCTCAAAAGTAGTGTACACATACTTTGGGCCTCTACATACATGTATGAACCTATCTCTAACTTTTATTTGGCCATAGGCCTACAAAATCTCAAGTTAGGAAAATACTACTAGTTGACAATTTTTCACACTCCCTCTTCAACTAGTTTTAGCATAGATTTAGAAAGTACACCAAGACTTGTTCTATGCTTGAAAAATAAGTCCTTTCCCAATGCTTTGGTAAAGATATCAGCCACACATTCCTTTGATGGGACATGTTCAAGCTTGATCTCTTTTGCCAACACTTGTTCTCTCACAAAATGGTAAGCCACCTCGATATGTTTGCTCCTTGCATGGAAAACCGGATTGCTTGCTAGACTTTGGGCTGAAAGGTTGTCACAAAAGATGATTGGACTCTCTGAAAAATCCAGCAAATGAAGCTCCATAATCATCCTCTTGATCCACACCATCTCCTTTGTGCATGATGTCAAAGCTTTGTACTCGGCCTCACTAGAAGAAAGTGATATAGTTGCTTGTTTCTTCGACATCCATGAGATAGCTCCATCACCTATGAAAATAGCATGTGCATTTATGGATTTTCTATCCATAAGGTCTCCTGCAAAATCTGAATCTGAAAAACCAAATAAGTTAGGTGATGAGCCTCTATAAACAATGCCAAAATCTTTTGTTCCCGAGATGTATCTCAAGATCCTCTTTCCTAGTTTCCAATGTTCTATGCTAGGATCTTGCATGAATTGGCTTAATCTACCAACACAATAAGATAAATCAGGTCTTGTGATGGTTAGATATATAAGAGAACCTATTAGCTTCCTATAGAGAGTAATGTCCTCGAAGGATCTTTCATTACCTCTTATAGTTAGCTTTACATGTGATTCCATAGGTGTATCAATAGGATTTGCATCTACCATATGAAATCTATTGAGAATAGAAATAGCATACTTCTCTTGTGAAATAAAAGTGATTTGAGAAGTTCTAATTACTTCTATTCCTAAGATATAGCTCAAAAGACCAAGATCATGCACTTCAAATTCCTTTTTTAGTGCTTTCTTGATATCTTCTATATCTTCCTTGTTCCCTCCACTTAAAATAATGTCATCCACATAAATTAGAAGGATTGTAACATCATTAGCACTAATTCTAAAGTAAAGTGAATGATCATACTCACTCATAGTGAAGTTTTGAGAAAGTAGAAAAGAGTTAAGCCTAGCATACCAACTCCTTGGTGCTTGCTTAAGACCATACAAACTTTTTTGTAGAAAACACACATGATTAGGCTTGCTATGAGAAACATAGCTCTCGGGTTGCTCCATGTAGACTTCCTCTTCAAGATCACCATTCAAGAAAGCATTAGAAATGTCTAATTGCCAAAGATCCCATCCATAAAGAGTTGCAAGGGAAATGATTACTCTTATGCTCACCATCTTTGCCACGGGTGCAAAGGTTTCCTCATAGTCAATGCCATGCTCTTGAGCATAACCTTTAGCCACCAACCTTGCCTTCAACTTGTTGATAGATCCATCTTGATTTGTCTTTACCTTGAAGATCCATTTGCATCCAATTGCACTTTTGCCCTTTGGAAGCTCCACCAATCTCCATGTGTTGTTCTTCATAAGTGCTTCAAACTCAAGATCCATTGCTTGGATCCATTCCTCTTCTTGCCTTGCTTCATCTACACATGAAGGTACATCAAAAGAAGTTAGGAAAGCATAGTTGGATCCATCCACCACTTGCTTACCTTTGCCATCATAAGTGAGCCTTGAGGGTTTCACTTTATGCCTTGGAGTTCTCCTTGGAATTTGACTTGAAGAGGCTTCTTCAACATCCACATCCAATGTGTCATCAACTCCATTGTCATCAAGCACATTAGTTGCAACAACACCATCATCACTTGAAACAACTTTTGGAATGTTACCTTCATCAAAAATGACATCCCTACTTGTGAACACTTTCTTGATTGAAGGAACATAAATCCTATATGCTTTGCTTACTTCACTATAACCAAAAAAAATGCCCTTTCTTGAAGATGGATCCTCCTTAGTTCTATCATCAAGAGTAATGTTGAAGTAGCAAATGCATCCAAAAGTTCTTAGAAACTTGACATTAGGCTTCGTACCAAACAAAGCTTCAAAAGGGGTTTTTCCTTCCAATACAACACTTGGCCATCTATTGCATAGGAAATTTGCACACAACAAAGCATCACTCCAAAAAGGTTTAGGAAGATTAGCATTCAATCTCATTGCCTTTGCACTCTCACACAAGGTTCTATTCTTCCTCTCGGCCACTCCATTTTGTTGTGGTGTTCTTGGACATGTGTACTCCCTCTTGATCCCATGCTCATCGCAAAAGGCTTTGAATTTGTTAGAAATGTATTCACCACCATTGTCGCTCCTCAAGCATTTGATTTTGGTTGTAAATTGAGTCTCAATAGCAACTTTGAACTTGACAAACACATCAAACACCTCATCCTTGCTCTTTAGTAGATAAACCCAACAAAATCTACTAAAATCATCAATGAAAGTTACATACATCTTAGCACCTCCATTGCTAATTGTAGTAACACCATGAATATCCGAATGCAAGAGAGAAAAAGGCATCTTAGATCTAGATATAGATCTAGTATATGGCAATCTATGTGATTTAGACAAAGCACATTCTTCACAAACATGATTCAAGCAAGTAAGAGACTTGGGAAGTCCCCTTACTACCTCCTTTTTGGCTATTACCTCCAAGGCCTTGTAGTTGAGATGTCCCATCCTTTTATGCCATACCTCTTGAATTGACATTTGTTCATTTGCCATGCATCCAACTTGGTTAGCAACAACACATGCATCAAGCTTGAACAATTTCCCTTGCCTTTTCCCTTTTGCAATGATACTACACCCCTTTTTGATCAAGCAAGCATCACCATCAAACTCAACTTTGAATCCTTTGTCAAGCATTTGGCTTACACTAAGTAAGTTCTTGGTAATGGATGGAATGAGCAAAACATCTTTCAATTCTATATTCCTATTTGTAGAAAGTGAAATAGGAATTGTGCCAATCCCCTTGATTGCACACTCACCATCATTTGCGGTATAGATTACCTTCCTATCACCATCAAATGCCATTAAAGATGAAAAATACTCTTTATGATATGTCATATGAGAAGTGGCTCCACTATCAATCCACCAAGGATCAATGTCTCCATGATTAGCCAACAAGCAAGATGACATAACAAAAGCATCATTTGAAAGAAGCTCATCCCCACCCTCATCAATAGTTAGATTGGTTTGCTTTTCCCCTTGATCCCTCTTTTTCTTAAAACAATCACTAGCAAAATGCCCTTTGACTCCACAATAGAAACATTTTAGCTTAGATCTATCCTTCTTTTTGCCAAAAGTAGAGTGCTCACCTTGGTCTTGCCCTTTAGACCAATTGCTTTTACCTTTGCCCTTGAACTTGCCTTTAGAGAACATTGCCTCCTCTTCTCCTCCTTGAGATGTAGAAGATGCTCCCACTCTTGCTTGCAACCTGAATTCTTCAGCCAACAAGACCTCTTGCAAGTCTCCAACACTTGGTAAACATTTTTGGATAGCATAACTTTGAACAAGATTAGCATGATCATCCAACAAGCCATTGAGAATCACTTGAACAAGCTCCTCATTATTTATGCCATCATTAATGCATGCTAACTCATCATTCAATGCTTTAACTCTCAAAACAAAAGCATGTCCATTCTCACTCTTCTTTTGCATACAAGAAAAGATTTGCCTTCTTAAAGTCAACACTCTAGAAGTAGACTTGGATTCATAAACCTTCTTCAAGGCTTCCCAAGCTTCACTAGATGATGTGCACTTACCAACCTCTTTGATAAGCTCATTTGTCACATTCATCTTGATCATGTGAAGGGCTTTCTTTGCCCTCTTGTCATACCTCAATTGTTCTTGAGGTGCCAAAGGTCTCTCCTCCACACCTACAACAATATCCATCAACTCATTCATCTCAAGCAAAGACTCCATCCTTACTTTCCAAGTAGAATAGTTGAGGGAGGTAAGCCTATCATTGCTTTCCAACATGTAGCCTCCATTTGTAGCCATGTTGCAATGATTGATCTCTGATCTTTGACCTGTTCCAATGCACTAAGCACTCTCTTGAATCAACAAATGAAACACAAGAAGAAATCACAAAGATTTGGAACCTAAAACCTTACTTTTTCTCTCTTTTCCTCACTTTTTCCTTAATTTTAGCCACTAGTTTTATGATTTCTTGATCAAACCAAGACCAAACCTCAATATACTTGCTTTTCCCTCACTCCTAAGATTGAAATACACTCTTGAATCATTCAGCAAACTGAAAATCAGAGGGTTACATCAATTTTGAAGTTTTTGACATGAAGAAGCAAGAAATTGAATCAAAAAACTATATGCTAGAATGGAAAACTAATAGGATCTTGTTGGATCTTGCATCTCCCTCTTTCCAAAACAATTTTTGTCTCCTTATTCTGATAAGTACAGAGGGAATTCGCCCTACTTCAATTGAAATGCATACAAATGATGTTTTGATCACAAAGATCCAATTTCTACACATAAATCAACAAGATTTTTAGCTAGAAACTTGATTGGAATGCTACAAAAGCAAACTCGCCCACAAATCTCTTCTAAATCTGGCAAAACCTGCACATTTGGCCGCCTAATGCTCTGATACCATGTGAAAAACTCAGATCCAAAAGATGCTAAAGTTTCATAAAGATCTTGGCCATGGAAGTTATGCACATCTAGATTGAAAAAATGATAGAAATTGTGATGTTAAGCATACTAAACATCAACTAAACATTAAAATCTGATCATAAGCTTCCACAAACAGAAACTTGCTGTCCCTGTCCGTACTTCAGAGCCTACAACCTGCATTTCACACGTGTGAAGCCATAGCAACAAAGAAATCACAATTCTAGTGGCTAGAATGCAAGATATGAACAAAAAAGTGAGAGAGAAGAAGATGGACCTTCAAAGAGCATAACATTCATTCAATAGAATGAAAATGAGATGTGTACATACTCGTGGAGATGGCTATTTATAGCAGCCATAGTGCCTCTTGGCCACTTGTCTTATGATAGGCTAAAATTGGGGTCCAATAGGATTCACCCATATACCTAGAAATTTGGTCAAATAGGAATGCACCAAATTATGAGCCAATAGAAGAGCTCCACACTCGACCTCCTCTAATTAATGTGACCTCAAAAGTAGTGTACACATACTTTGGGCCTCTACATACATGTATGAACCTATCTCTAACTTTTATTTGGCCATAGGCCTACAAAATCTCAAGTTAGGAAAATACTACTAGTTGACAATTTTTCACATTTAAGACTTCTTGGTGTTTTTTGCAAGCTTTGTACAATTTTCTAGAATGCTAGTTTAATGCAGGAAGCCATCTCCAAGGCTCCTAGTTGGATCAGACCCGACTCGCCATTGACTACACACGACACCAAGCCACTTCCTTTTGGAGGAACTAGGCTTAACATTGGCGCCGTCGTCGGGGAGCCAAATGGCTCTTCCTCTCACTGTTCTAGCTTTTTGGGCATTTATCTACTCTCCATCTTCTACTCACCATTGTTGATTTTTTTTTTTTCTGTCCACCAGTCTGTCTCTGTGCATAACTTTGGAAATTTCCATACACTTCCAGAAATGCCATCTAACTATGCTTGTCGAGGTTTACCAAGTCTTGATAATAAATTATGTCTTTATTCTGAGATCTGAACTGAGCATGTACTCAAATTTGAGATAAATATCAGAAAATGTTTCCAGACTAGGACCTTATGTGATAGAAGGAAGAACAAAATATATATATATATATATTTTCAATAATACCAAATTCATAAAAAAAAGATAACAGATTGGAATCAAAATTAGACATTTTCTAAAACAAATTGCAGAAAAAAATATGTTGGCAAACTAATAAATTCAAAAAAATTACTATTAGGGCCCTTTTTGAACTCAAAAAGGGCCTCTTCCTTGCCTAAACGTGTTTGCTAATTAGGATTAATTAACTCACTGATTGTCCTATGTGGCAGTTCACCATGGGTTTATCATGGGTTAAGTCACACTTCAATAGACCTACTGTAATCTAGCAAGGACACAGAATTTTAATGTAATCTAAAATTCTAAATCCAACATGGCCTTCAGTTTTCAAAGCCTTCAAACGTCGTTTTTATTAACTCAGAATGCAAAAAAATGGGGCCGAATATTGCCTTGGGCCCCCATATTAAAAAAAAAAATTCAAAAAAAAAGGGGGGGGAGGGGGGGAGGGGTACACACCCGCCCCTTCCCCCTCCCTTCCCTTCCCCCGCTTTCCTTTGTACCTTGTCCCCCTTTCTTTTTCCATCATACCCCCCCCCCCCCCCCCCCTCTCTCTCTCTCTCTCCCTTGGCCTGCTGGTTGCACGGCCCCCGCTCACAAACCTCATTCACCCTCTGGGCCGCTGGCCCGTTTGGAGGCGCAGGGCCCGGAGGTGGACACATTAAAAGAAAAGCCCCCGTCCAGCTGTCCATACATTGGGGGAGGGAGGTGCCATCGCACTGTCCCGGCGCGCCCACCCGAGCTAGCGGCTCGAAGTGCCCACCCGAAGCCAGCGACACTGCCCACTTCAAGCCGCTGGCTCGGGTGGGCGCGCCGGGACAGTGCGATGGCACCTCCCTCCCCCAATGTCTGGACAGTTGGAGGGGGGCGGCTTTTTTTTTTTTTTTTTTATATGTCCACCTCCGATGGAAAAATAAAGGGGGACAGGGTCCCCTTTTTTTCTGAAATTTTTTTTTCAATATGGGGGCCCAAGGCAATATTGGGCCCCATTTTTTGGCATTTTGAGTTAATAAAAACGACGTTTGAAGGCTTTGAAGAAACAGTCACATTTTCATTTAAATTCAAATTTGAGCCATGTCATATCATCATTAATATGGGTTGAGGAAGTAGAGTTAGAGGAGAGTTAGTGGGTGGGTTAGAATTTGAAGATATGATGTACACCATTGGATGTGCCATGTCATATGGACCATTCCATCTCAGTTGTCACTCTGTTATTGGTACACATGTCATCATTAACACTAATTATAATTAGTGAAGAGGCTCTTTTTGATTTCAAAAAGGGCCCTAATGAGAAAAAGGAAGGTTCAGGATATCAATTTGAAGCACAAAATGGGAGAGCAAGTCAAACTGGAGAGCACTAAAGGACCGATATCAGGGAAACGAGTATCAGTTTCGAACGCAGATACGTAGGTCAAAGTCAATTAAAATAACTATGCGCGCTGAGTATGTCGGATAGAAAGAATGCATTTGAAAATGATATTAAATGCAACAATAAAATTTTCAGAAAACTCTATGGCAAATATCACCTATTCATAAAAATAATTTGGCACGTGTGGAATCCGATCAAAATGACACATGACATTCAATGATTCGTTGAGAATAGTCTTCGTATATCATGATTGATTCGACAGTTCACACATGCAAAATGACACGTGTTAATATCCTGCTCTCCGATATTGCTCTCAAACATGCTCACTTACCTTAAACGATCCGCCCACGCCCTCTGCGCTCGGAGACCGATACTGCACTTTGTCCGAATATCGCTTTCAAGCGTGGATCAATGTTCTCTCTTTCCAAAATCATCTCTTGTGCTCAAGATCGATATTGCTCTCCTGATATCGATTTCAAGCACATTTTTCTTGCAAATGTTTTTAAAACTTTTTCTGCATGCTGGGAAGCGATATTTCAATTTTGAGATTTTTTTAAATTCTGTTTTTCTTTTGATCATGATGGCTAGGGTAACGTTCGCTGCTTGTGCCAGAACCTCTATACGTGTCCATTGCCCGTGTCCCTCCTGGAACTGACTGACGACATGGTAGAAAGCAGGTCTATTGAGGGAGATTAAGAAACTTCATAGAGCAATCGAATTGTTGATTCAGAAAGTTTCCTTCGGCCGATCTGTGAGAAATGTCACCATGTCATTCGGGCTTCATGTTCGTTTTGGTGTTACAGCCATGCAGGTCTTACAAGGTGTTGTAGAGAACTATCTATCCCAGTTTTTTGAGGATTCCTTCTTCTGGCCCTGCATGGTAAGCGTGTTACCAGCATGCCCAAAGATTTCATAATTCTCAAAAGACTTTGAGAGCATTATTTAGATCTTCACGTGGATAATGTCAGCACCTCTAGAGATCTGCCTTTGGATAGATCAAGCCTCCCGACTAAGTTCCAAATTTTGTGCAGAGTTTAAAAATAAAACAATTTCGAGATTACAGATACTATTGTTGAAACCGACCAAAACCTTTTGCAGCACAATATCAGTCTCGATTTCATAGGAGACATTTTTGTTGTTAGTCCTTTTTTCATGTCGGCAGTAAAGGCAAAAGCGGCCAATTTTGAGATGGCCAAATCTTATTTTATTCCATATGAAAATAAATAAGTTTTGCTAGTTTGGTGTTGATGTCTTTTATTTTGATGATTATACTCATGTCAAAATTGATTCTAGTTTCATTTTGATTGTTGCAGTCAGCATTGGAGTATGAACATTCTTTTTGTGAAAATAAATAAAGAGGGAGTAGCAAATTTTCTATGTGTAAAAATAAACTTAGCTGAAAAAACACAGAGAATTTGATTCTCTATCTCATGCAGTCGTTCAGGATATACCAATAATGGCAAGTTCTATTGGCGAAATAAACATGAAATCTCTCATGGTATATCGTATTTATTGCTTATATGCATCTTTTTTTATTTTAAGTCTCTTGTCATAGCGCAAATAAATTATATATCATAATATTAACAATTTTTGTTCAATATATGTAGTTTGTATAGGATAAGGATTCTTTTAGTTGTGCTTCGTTCGTGCTATACAATACAAAACTATTTTTTCAGTGGTACAATCTACAAGTCGATGTTGATATTAATAGGGTAATATTTTGTTCATATGTTGTTCTTTTCATTCTAATTCTTATTTATTTAGTGTCATTGTTAGTAAATTGCTCATTCATCTTGTTTGTGATGACAGTTCACTCTTGACCCGTACAATCCCGAGGAAGTGTATAGATTGATACAAAAATTGTATCGAATGGTATAAGTTTTGTTCCAGAGTTTGAAGACGCTAAAAAGAAAGCTGCTCCTGCCTTAACAACTTTTCAGGTTGCTCTGGATGCAGATGTTATAATATACGATCAAAGAGACATAGAAGTCCTTCCTAATAAAGAGAAAGGCAAAATAACAAGACAAAAGATTGTTGTCTATCAAGCTCCTGATATTAATATAGAAAATAAAGAAAAACTTACCGAATAGACATTTCAATTTTATAGGATTTCAAATGTACATAAATGTATATATATTACCATCCAAAAAAGGAGATACATTCTTACATGTACACAATTCATTTATGGGATTTTTATTGATATCAATATAGATTGTTACAATTAAGTTGTGTATGATAGTACAATACTATATTGCAATTGTCTAGATTGATAAGAAATAAGAATCTTGTTTCAATTCAAAAATGATGATGAACATGTATTTTTTGATAATAAAAATCAGTGTTCTTCCATTTTTTATAACGAAAGTACATGGAAGACATTTTAATTCTACATTCTATATCTTCATTTGATTTTTTGTGCCAGCCTTCATCCATAAGTTCAGATAATAAACTATTTGATAAATTTTTGCATACAAACATCGTTAGTGTTTTGTGTACATTGACATTTGGAAAAAAAACCACAAATATGTTAGAAATAATAAATGATAATGTTAGTTTCCCATAGTTACTTTGACCCAAAAGGTCGAGACTTGTGTAACCATGGGTTAGGTTTATTATTTAGACCATGTTAATTTAGTTTTAGTTAAGTTGGACCCAATTTTGGTCTAGTAGTAACTTGTGGGTCTAAGTAAAGTCTAATTATGTTAAGGAACCCTATCTTGACTTTTGGGGGTGCCCTATAATTGATAGTGGATAAGCTTAGGGTCTAGAAGGTTCTAGAGGTTAGAGTTTGAAAGAGTCTAGGCCCTTGGAAGGCCTATTTATATGTTTTATTATTCATTTGTAATTGATTCTCTTTCAAGCATTGCTACTAATTTCTCTCTCCTTGAGGGTGCCTAACCCTCTCCCTCTTCTTCTTGTATATGGAGATTGAATGCTAGAAGGATCTTGGCACTTTGATTTCCTACATGGTATCAGAGCCTTGTATCTTCTATGCTTGACTTTGGGCACCCTACCAGAAGAGATCGTCTTCACTTAGGGATCACAAAATTCAGCACCTTTGCTGATGTTTTGGAGTGAAGATCCGTTCCACTTTGACTCTTTTCCGTCAGGAGGGTGCCACACATCAAAGGAGATAATAGGTTTTTGGGCGCCCAAAAATCAGGTTGTTTTTTGCTGATTTTTCAGGTTGCAGCACTATTACTTATCTTCTTTGGGGCTGCTTTTAGGTCACCCACATCCATGTAGGTTTATCCTACTTTCATTGGTCCACTGCTACAATATTTTTTAGATTTGCTCCTTTACAGGAGGGTGCCCATCTACAAGCAATTTTTATCTTTTGATTTGGCTGAAAAATCAGCACCCTTGTTGATTTTACAAAGTGAAGATCCGCCTCTTTTTGCTTGTTTCCAGGTGTGGAAGAAGGCACCAATTTTTTGTGATGATTAGGATCACATTCCGAGGCTGAAAATTGGACATCATATTACCATTTGTAGGGTGTTTGCAATAGCCCTATCCGTGTGTGTATTGTTCACATTTTTTGACAAGGAAGAAGGGTTTTGAAAAAAGCTTTATTGGAGGCTAACCTGATTCTTTGCTTGCTGGTTCTTTGAGTTTGTGATGCAATTTCAGGCTGAAATTTTTAGCACACAAAACTTGTAGGAGGGCGAGTTCCTACATCCATCTACATGTGTGGTTTTGACACATTCCGGTGCTGATTTTTCAGATTTGATACTTGCTAGTTTTTGCGTCTTTTAGGGCACATTTAGGATTTGAAAAACAAATCTTTTGTTGGCTGATTCTCATGGCTAAAGAAACGGAGTTGTAGGTTGAATGACAATTTTATTCCTTTTGGTGCTTCATGATTAAAAATCTACTCATTGCAAAAGGATTGTGGGACATAATTGTTTGTGGTGAAGAAGAAAGACCGGAGGCCTTTGCACCTCTTACACTTGGGGTGACATCTTCAACCATAGCATCTTCTGAAGAGCAAAAGAAGTGGGATTGACGAGATGCACAAGCATTATCCATCATAGCATTATCGGTAAAAAGATCTATACTTGCCCATGTTAGGTCTTGCAAAAATTCTAAGAGTGCTTGGGAAACTCTTGCGAAGGTTTTTCAAGTAAAGAATACCTCAAGAGTTGTTTATCTACGAAATCAACCTACTCTCTTGAAAATGTGTGAAAATGATGTCATGATTAATCATTTGTCATAGATCAAGGATCTTAGAGAAGAGCTTCTTAGTATTGATGAGATAATTGATGAATCTCAATTTGTCTCTATTACACTCAATTATCTTCCTACGACTTATCTTCTTTTCATATCATCTTTGAGCATTTCTCTAAAAGGATCAAAAATATTTTTTGATGAGCTTGTTGGACTACTTCTACAAGAAGAGCAAACTTGAATCAATTTTGCGTTTGAAGAGCCACAAGATCAAGTTTTTTTCTCAAAGGGAAAGTCAAAAGGTATTTCTTCTTCTACATCCTCTAAAGAAGATGAAGATAACTTTTCAAAGTTCAAAATGAAGATGCTCTGTTTCTATTGTCACAAAGAGAGACATACCATCAAATATTGTAGGAAAAAAATAGAGAAAGCAAAGCGTGAGGCATCTATTGACACAACTACAAAACTCTGTGTTTATCCACGCAGAGTATCCATGCGAGACCCGACACTTAGTCGATTTTCCGAAATTTTGTTTGTGTGGAACATCCACGCATGGATTATCCACGCCAAAAATTTTTTGAACATGCCTTTGGCCAGTCTACCAGTGTTTTTCTGACACGGCGCTGAAAAATTTATGCGCGTGGATTATCCACGCGTGGATAATCCATGCAAAATTGAATTTTGAAAATTTCGGCAACTGTTTGGGAGGGAAGGTTGGCAGTGTCGGAAAGCAGTTTTGGCATGGATAATCCACGCATGGATTATCCACACAATTTCAGTTTGTTCACCAGACAAGACCGAAAGTTAAAGATATCCACGCGTGGATTATCCACGCATTTTTTTTTTGCATGTTGATAATGACATGAAATTAGATAAATAAATATATTTCTAAAGTGAATTATATTATGATTAGGCTATATATTTTTTTTTTCTAAAGTGAATTATATTATGATGAGGTTTTTTTTTTTTTTTTGCATGTTCATAATGAAATGGAATTAGTTAAATAAATTTTTTTCTAAAGTGAATTATATCATGGTGTTCCTAGATGATTGGGATTTGTGATGAGGGCAGCCACCTACTTTTATAAGATAGTTGACTCAAGCTACCAAGAGGGTAATTATGCATGATCTAAGACTTTGAGAGCCAGGGGTTTAGGGTCTACCCTAATGGCACTCTAGCTAATCTCATATCCGAGATCATTTGATATGGATTGAGAGCTCATTTTTACATACTTCGAGAGATTATCAAGAGATGGTGATTTTGGCAAGTTTTTTCTTTAATGAGGAATTGATGAATGATGAATGTGATATTTTTGTGTCTAATGAATAGATTTGAATCTGAACAAAGTATTATACTTTCCACGGCTGTGACAGGATGTGAAGATCAATTATTTCTAGTTTTATTGTGGTGTTCAAAAGACTTTGCCAATTAGATACAAAATAGGTTGAATTGTGTGCTAGTTTTCTATCTATTAGATATAAGTGAAACCTTTGATGCTTTTTCAAGGTTTTAGTATCCCAAAATAGAGTAGGAGGCCAAACTTGTGCCAATTAGAGTGTAGACAAGTGTAATGCTTTTGTTTGATGAAGTTTAAGAGGTCCAATAGGATTTAGAGGTGGAACCATGAGTGGTCCAATAGAATTTGAGGTTTGCTTGAAAATAGTCCAATAGAATTTAGAGGTGCATGGATCAATGGTCCAATAGGATTAAGAGGTGGCAAAGTGTGGTCCAATCATAGTTAAGCATAGTGGTAGCTCATGGATCTACTAGTATCATTTTACTCCTCATTTGGATCTAATTGATTTTGAGATTGAGTGGATTTTGAGTGTCATTGAATTTCTAGCTTTCTCTCTCTACCCGAGAGCTCATGATGGTTTTTCTCTCTCTACCCGAGGAGAGCAGCTTGTTTTTACTTAGAATACTTTTGGAACACTTTTCACACGTGTGAGTGAGATTTGGACGTGATTGAATGCATGTAGTAGTGTGTTTTTTCCATAGGATCTAAGATTGATCTTGAATCTCAATCTGGTCTTGATCTTGGTGCATCTACACACCTTAGGAGATCACAAGTACATGTTGTGGACAATCCACACATGTTGAATTCAACATGGTATCAGAGCCTACCTAAGGTTACCATGCATTTTGATCCATTTAAGTGAAAACTATTCATCAATCTTGAACTAGAAATTGTCAAGGCCCATTTTCCTAGCTATCTTGTTCAATTTTGGATCAAAAGAGATCAAAGGGCATTGAGTAAGTCTGACCTGGTACTGTACGAAATCAGGTGCTCAGACACGTGTGAGGAACATCTAATTTTAGTTTGGGAGTTCTCTTTCATGTTTGATCCAGAAATCTTGCTAGATAGCTTGTTTTGAAGCTATTTTTGTCTAGTTTATGATGCAATCAATTTCATTCCATTTGGTTGAGCCAATCAGAAGCTATAAGATTTTGAAGAGGGTTAGGTAGGGCACCTATAACTGGGTGGACACATTTGGTATGATCAAGAGATTGCTTATTTGATCCAAAATCACAGTTGAATGCTTACCAATCTCATCTATATGTGATCTAGGCATTGTTTTGAGATCTTAGCCATTTTGTTTCATACAATATCATTGTATTTGAGTCAAATCTGGTTTCTTAGTGTATTTTGCACGTGCTAAGAGTGTTTGATCCTAACTTTGCCCATACTCCATCATTTGATGTGAAGTAGATCTTGTTTTGGAGAGATTGAGATAGCTAGTGAGAATCATCTCATAGTTTGTTGCAAGATCTTGTATAGGAGATGGTAGCACACCATTATTGGATCCTATAGTGAGAGAGAAGCAACATTTTTTGTTCATCACTTTTATTTATCTCCACTTTACATGATACTCCAAGATGTGATGGACATTGTACTTGGGATTGAGGAGGAGCCTCAAGTCCTTCAAGAAGTACAAAAATACAAGAAGAGATCTAGGATGGCTCTCCACAACATTAAGATGAATGTCTCTAATGAGATATTGAGGGAGATTGGTGATTGTTCTACATCCAAGGAAGCTTGGGATTGTCTCAAGTCCATCTATGAGGCTAAGAACACCTCTAGGCTCCTCACTCTTAGAAATCAAATCTTCCAAAGTAGTCAAAAGAGTGATGAGAGTGCATGTAATTATGTTTTGAGAGTCAAGGATATTCATAGGGAGCTTGCATGTATTGGTGACTCAATCAATCAAAGTGAGCTAGTCCAAGTCATTCTCAATGGCTTGAGAGATGAATATGACAACCTTGTCCAATCCTATGCCATTAAGGAGGAGCTACCAAGTTTGGAGGCCCTTCAAAGTGTGCTTATTTCTGAAGAATCAAGACAAGAGTACAAACTCTTGAGGATGAACAAGCTATCACTCAATCATGATGATGGAAAGGTTCTATTTTCCAAGCACAAAGAGAGGAGTAAGAAGCAACACCATCACTTCTCTAATGACAAAGCTAAAGACCAAGATGGAGAGGAGTGTGAAGAATTGAAAAAGATTATCTATGTTAGATATAGGGTTCTTATGTTTTTTACATCAAGCATCTAGGTGTAGGATGTTGATAGGAATAAATTTGGCATAGATGGCAAATTATGCATTTCCACTTGTAATGCCACTATTGAGCCAAAATAGAGTAAGAGGCTAAACACGTGCCAATTAGAGTGTAGACAAGTGTAAAGCTTTTGTTTGATGAATTCCAAGAGGTCCAGTAGGATCTAGAGGTGGAACCTTGTGAGGTCCAATAGGAAATTGAGGTGTGCTTGAATATAGTCCAATAGAATTAAGAGGTGCATGGATCAATGATCCAATAGGATCAAGAGGTGACAAAATATGGTCCAATCATAGTTAGGCATAGTGGTAGCTCGTGGATCTACTAGTATCATTGTACTCCTCATTTTGAATTCAATTGATTTGGTGATTTCATGGATTTTGTGAGTTATTGGATTTCTAGCTTTCTCTCTCTACCCGAGAGCTCATGGTGTTTTTTCTCCCTCTACCCGAGGAGAGCAACTTGTTTTTACTTAGATTATTTTTTGAATACTTCCCGCACGTGTGAGTGAGAGTTGGAAGTGATTGAATGCATGTAGTAGTGTGTTTTTGCCATAGGATCTAAGGTTGATCTTGAATCTCAATCTAGTCTTGATCTTGGTGCATCTACACACCTTAGGAGATCACAAGTACATGTAGTGGACAGTCCACACGTGTGAAATTCAACATGGTATCAGAGCCTACCTAAGGTTACCATGCATTTTGATCCATGTAAGTGAAAATTTTTCATCAATCTTGAGCTAGAAATTGTCAAGGCCCATTTTTCTAGCTATCTTGTTCAATTTTGGATCAAAAGAGATCAAAAGGACATTGATTGGGTCTGACCTAGTACTATATGGAATCAGGTGCTCAGACACATGTGAGGAACATCCAATTTCAGTTTGGAAGTTCTCTCTCATGTTTGATCCATTTATCTTGCTTGATAGTTTGTTTTGAAGTTATTATTGTCTAGTTTCTGATGCAATCAGTTTCATTCCATTTGGTTGAGCCAATCAAAAGGTATAAGCTTTTGAAGAGGGTTAGGTAGGGCACCTAGACCTGGGTGGACACATTTGGTTTGGTCAAGAGATTGCTTGGTTGATCCAAAATCACAGTTGTATGCTTGCCAATCTCATCTATATGTGATCTAGGCACTGTTTTAAGATCTTAGCCATTTTGTTTCATGCAATATCATTGTATTTGAGTCAAATTTGGTTTCTTAGAGTACTTCACACGTGTTAAGAGTGTTTGATCCTAACTTTGCCTATACTCCATCATTTGATGTGAAATAGATCTTGTTTTAGAGAGATTTGTGTAGCTAGTGAGAATCAATTCACAAATAGTTGCAATATCATATAGTACTCTATTATTGGATCCTATTGAGAGTGTGTAGCAACATTTATTGTTCATCATTTGAGTTTTCTTCACTTCAAATGTCTTCAATGGGTTCATCATTGTTGGAACCAAGTGAAAGGTTGACCACTTCAAATTATACAATTTGAAAAATGAGGATGGAGTCCATCTTGATCCTTCAAGACGTGATGGACATAGTTCTTGGCCTTGAAGAAGAAGCACAAATTCTTCAAGAGGTTCAAAAATACAAAAAGAGAGCTAGGATGGCTCTCCATTACATTAAGATGAATGTCTCTAATGAGATATTGAGGGAGATAGGTATTTGTACAACAGCCAAAGAAGCTTGGGATTGTCTCAAGACTATCTATGAGGCTAAGAATACCTCTAGGATTCTCACTCTTAGGAATTAAATCTTTCAAAGTAGCCAAAAGAGTGATGAGAGTGCATCTAGTTATGTTTTGAGAGTAAAAGATATTCATAGAGAGCTTGCTTGCATTGGTGATTCCATCAATCAAAATGAGCTAGTTCAAGTCATTCTGAATGGCTTGAGAAGTGAATTTGATAACCTTGTCCAATCCTATGCCATTAAGGAGGAGCTACCAAGTTTGGAGGCTCTCCAAAGTGTGCTAATTTCGGAAGAATCAAGACAAGAGTACAAGCTCTTGAGTATGGACAAGCTTTCTCTCACTCATAATGATGGCAAAGCTCTCTTTGCCAAGGATAAGCACAAAGGGAGGAGCAAGAACCAACATCAACAATCCTCAAGCAAGGACAAAGTCAAATCCAAAGACAAAGATGAGGAGGAAGATGATTCCTCTAATGCTTCATCATCCAAGCTCAAGAAGAAGAAGATCAAGTGCTTTTATTGTGGCAAGAAAGGTCATTATGCCACCAATTGCTTCAAGAAGAAGAATCAACTCAAGCAAGCCAACATTACCAATGAGAAGGAAGACACTATTGCAAGTGATGGAGAGGGATCTCTTATGGTCTCTAGTTTCTCATCTACTCCCTTCAAGAAGGACGGCCTATGGTATATTGATAGTGGAGCGTCTTCACATATGTGTAGCTCCAAGGACTCTTTCTCTTCTATTGTACCTTATGATGGAGTCAAGAAATCAATATACACTGCAAATGATTTTGAATGTCCTATTGAAGGCATAGGGAACATTCCCTTGAAGCTTGCATCCTCTAAAGTTCTTTCTCTCTCTAAAGTTCTTTATGTACCTAAGCTTACCAAGAATCTTATTAGTGCTGGCCAATTGCTTGATAATGGCCTTGATGTAAAATTCAATGTTGATACTTGCACTATCAAGAAGAATGATGAGATACTTGCATTAGGATATAGATTTGGTGGCATCTATAAACTAGATCCAAATGACTATGTGAATGCTTGTAATGTTGCTCTTGTGAACAAGCTCTCTATGGAGGAATTATGACATAGGAGGTTGGGACATCCCAACTACAAATCCATGCTCTCTATGATCAAAGAAGCCAAAGCTATTGGCTTGCCAAAGTCACTCTCCAAGAAGATCAAGCCTTGTGAGGCTTGTGCTATTGCTAAATCTCACAGAAAGCCATTTACAAGATCTTCTATCAAAAGCAAGCATCCTTTGGAGTTAATCCACTCGGATGTGCATTTCTCATCAACTACAAGCAAAGGAGGAACCACTTGTTTTGTTACTTTCATTGATGAGTACACAAGATTCACTTGGATATATCTTCTTGCTTCTAAATCTATGGTGTTTGATCATTTCCTTATTTTCAAAGCTTATGTAGAGAAGCATTTCTCATTCAAGATTAAAGCTCTTAGAAGTGATGGAGGTGGTGAATATATCTCCAATAAATTTCAAGATTTTTGTGAGCTTGAAGGCATTAAAAGAGAGTTTTCTTGTGTCTACTCTCCATCTCAGAATGGAGTGGCCGAGAGAAAGAATAGATCTCTATGTGAATGTGCAAAATCTATGAGAATTGAGCCATCTTTACCCAAAGATTTTTGGGGGAGAAACCATTAATTGTGCAAATTATCTTTGCAATAGGCTCCCACACATAGCTCTTGGAGGAAAGTCACCATATGAAATCTTATTTTTGAAGAAGCCTAAGGATGATCACCTTAGAGTTTTTGGATGCTTATGCTTTATCCATATTCCCTTGGAAACAAGGAAGAAGGAAGATCCTAGTGCATGCAAAGGGATCATGGTTGATGTGTTTCCAATACTTTTTGAAAGCAAGATATTGCATTGTCAAAAGTATGCTCTTGGTTCTAGTAAGAACAAGATTGAGCTTGGTACTCACTTTTTTGAAAATCATGTTTTCACATGTTTTGAGGCAAATTGTAAACTCCTCTTGAGATTAAATGAAGTATCCAAAGTGGACACTTACATCCTTGAGAGAGTAACTAGCCTAAAAAAGATCAAGATAGTCTTTGATATCAAGATTAGATCCATCATGGATATAGTTCATTGTATGTGGACTAGTCAAGCTAGAAAGCATAATCTTGATAATCATCATTGTTTCACATCTTATGATCTTGATCTCCATGATCCTTATGAGGCTTGGAAGCCTCATATTTCTCTATTTATGGTCTGACATTTTCCAATTTTTTTTTTTCAAAAAAATAAAAAAATTCAGGCCCCTCCCCTCACTGTCCCACATCCCCAAAACGAAATAAAAACAATCTTCCTTCCCCTAAACCCCCCCCCCCCTCCGGAATTAATTGTTAGAGGGTCTTTGGCACCCACCTGCCCTCTTCTGTTAAAAAAAAAAGAAAAAGGTACATAAAAAAATTTGCAACAAACCTAACCACTGCCCATGCCTCCCATAACTGAGATACCACAAAATTGTGCATGAAAGAGCAAACAATTTATATTTTTTCAGTCCAGAGAGCAGTGTCTCGTGCTCTAGCTATCTCTGTCTCTCTTACGGATCTATATTATACTATTATATAAATACAGGTCAACGATGCGCTCCCCAGATGAACTTCAACAGCTTACTAATTACTTATGCTCCGTAGTGTCATTCAACACAGGGAAGTACAAGATCTACATAGTACTATGGCCTATATGTTTTTTGAGAGCATAAGGTCCTTGTGCTTTTGACCAATTCTGAATGCTCCGGAAATTGCATGTCGTGCCACAGCAGGAATCCAAATTCACTTTACTCAGACGACAAACCAATCTAAGGATAGACAGGGATCAATACATATCCCTGTCAATTAGGCCTCTAGCTTCATTCTGTTATTTGTACACGTCTTCTCAGGTAATCCAAGTGCCTTATGCTTTACGAGCATAAGTTTCAAAAAAATTTGTGAAGTCACAAATACCAAGCAAGTTTTTTGGAACTTCTCCTTTATCCTAGCTAACAAAGCCTCCTTTGTCCAAGGACCGTTATCCAAGGTTTAGGGGTAGGGGATTGTCATTTTGCACAGTTCGTTATCCAAGGTGCAGGTCAACCAGATTCACATTTTCTGCCTCCAGTTGTGACACCACTTCCAGAACATAAGAACATGCAAACAAAAATGTACTGCTGCTAAAGCTTTCTTGAGAATTGCAGTTCTACTTCTCCATGAAAAAGGTACATACACAAGTGAGCTTTTTTTCATTCTGATTAGTGACAGATCTGCTCATTACAACAACACAGACTCTACAAATTTTATCTGGAAAGTCATTAATTGCTCCTTCAAATCCAGGTCAAACGTTTTTAGGGTGATTTCAGAGACAACACCCACTGATTTCCAATCGGTGGATTTTCCTGCCTAGGAAGTGAAGGTCTTGGAGTACCAAGAAAAAGCGGAGCTAGACTAAGTAGAATGGCTTGAAGCTGAGAAATATGTTGAGACCCAACATACTGTGTTCAAGGATGCTGAAGAGATACAGAGCTATTTTCTTGGATAAATTTTTCCAATGATGTTTACTATCCTGCCTCTCTAAGCCTAAACCCTAAACCTACACACTACTATGTCTTATAGGATGAGATCGGTTTCTCCCCGGACGAACTTCAACAGCTTACTAATTACTTATGCTCCAAACCCTAAACCCTAAACCCTAAACCTACACACTGCCATGTCTTATAGGATGAGATCGGTTTCTCCCCAGATGAACTTCAACAGCTTACTAATTACTTATGCTACAACTTCGTCACTGGACCTTAACCCTAGCTGCAATACGCCATCTCCTAGTAGCCCACTATTATCTTTGGAATGGCTGTATCACATTGGAGTCTGGAAAGTGTAGCATTGAACTTTCCTTAGACAACAAACTCTCCCTCTCCGTCTCTCTCTCTGGATAGCCCTGCCATCTCCCACTGGATTCTTCTCTCTCTCTCTCTCTCTCTCTCTCTCTCTCTCTATCTCTATCTCTCTCTGTGTGTCCCTCCCTAAACCCTAAACCATCTCTCTCTCTCTCTCTCTCTCTCTCTCTCTCTCTCTCTCTCTCTCTCTCTCTCTCTCTCTCTCTCTCTCTCTCTCTCTCTCTCTCTCTCTCTCTCTCTCTCTCTCTCTCTCTCTCTCTCTCTCTCTCTCTCTCTCTCTCTCTCTCTCTCTCCATAAACCCAATAGCATCTCTCTCTTTCTCTCTTCCTAAACCACAGCTCTCTCTCTCTCTTTCGCGTGTTTTAGGGTTTTAGGGGCCTTTTTTTTTTGAAAAAAGAAAAATGCGTCCAGGTCCCGGACGCGTTCTGGGACCTGACGCGTCCGGACGCTGGACGCGTCCAGCGTCCAGAAAATAAAAAAAATCCAGCGTCCAGAAAATAAAAAAAATGGACGCGTCCGACCCCACATCCGGGGGTTGGACGCATCCGGGTCCGGGCGCCGGACGCGGACGCCAAAAGGCCGCATCTGCCCCGGACCCTCATGTCTGCTACATACAAAACAAGTTACATATATATATTTTAGATTTCTGTAAAACGTTGTGTTTTATAACTATATGCTTATCTTGTTATCCTACTCGACTCTTTTGTTAGCTCTCCTCAAAATAATGGTTTTTTGAGATTTTGTGTCATTCTACGAGATCTAGGACAAAGCCTTATCCATTTATGCCAAACTTTGAAAGAAATGATTGACCTTGTATTGCTGTCAAAAATAGAATTGTGTAGAAGTGCTTCAAAGGTGGGATTTATTTTATCTTGGAAGTTTGCCAAATGTGGTTATTTTTAACATGTTCGAATTGAAAACTTTCAGCTGCATTTTATTGCGACTTTGCTTTGTGTATAACGCGTTGTAATACTAGAGCATGGTTTGAATAAAGGACCAATTGATAGGAGGAGGTCACAGAGACAGATCCTATTCCACATAATGCTGATTAAGAGAGTTATGAATCAAATCACATATTTTAGTGTTAATGAATCATAATTTGACAATACATGAAGCAATCTAATAATCTCTCACGAAGAATGGCAAATAGCAACACATAGCTAAAGCCCTACAAGCAGTTTCAAAGGCAAGAGTTCTCCCACGAAGACCAAGCAATACAAAATCATAAGCTGAAAAATGAATGTGTGCCCTATTTATAGTCCCTTGAAGAACCCTAAAAGCCAAATTTGAAAAATCAAGGGATGTAGAACTTCTGGAAATAAAATAGTACCCCCCTCCTAAAGGACCCCCACTACAGGTACCTAACCATTAAAAGTTGGTGGCCCTTGGCAGTCCTAAATGTAAATGCATAAAATGTACATGAATAGGCTCGTGGCCAACAATTGAATAAAAGAGCTATGAATGTGTAATAAAAGCATGGTGAGGCAAGTAAAACAAGACAAGTCTATAACTCTCCCCCATCGAAAAACATTGCCATTGATGTTGGCATGGAGAAAAAGAACATGAAGGAGAAACACCAGCATGAACAATAGCATCAACACCACCAATTGTAAGAGTTAGCTGGAGCATCGTAGAACTGAGTACTGGCAGCAAGAGCATGACCCAAGAAATTGAGCTCGATGTTGACATTGAACTTGAACATGTAAAATAGCTGCAAGCACAACAAGAAAGAGCTTTGGACCATTATGAAAAGTAGCATGGCGACGAGCATCATCCTCAACAGTAGTGCTCACATCAAAGGTACATGTATGAAGAGGAACTTGAAGTTGATATGTAGCAGGATTGATAAGGGCTATAATACTATGGTGCAAGCTTCTCAGTTGGAAATGAAACGATTCCTAGCTGCTGGAAACTGGACGATTCATTTCTAGAGAGGCCGATTTTCTCCCTAATGACCTGCAGTCTATACCTTGGGTTCCACTGAGGAAGAGGGTCATTAATTTTGATCCAGATAGCATGAAGACAGATGGGATTGCAATGATCCCAAACTAATTACTTTTGCTGATATGGTTTTGATTAATTTCAGTGTTGGTGCTGCCTTAAGCTATCTAGAATTTGCATGTGGTTGCATGTGGACTGCATGTAGGTTGCTTGTTAATTTTGATTAATTTCATGTGGCTGCATGTAGCTGCATGTACATGCATGTAATTTAGAAGATGAAATTTGACGAAATTTGTTCCTCTTAAAGTATCTATGTTTACATGCAAATTGATTTCACATAAGGATCCTTTGGAAAGGATGTAAATCCTAAAGGATTACAAGAGAAAGTAGAGCCGTTGAAGTGGAATTGATCCTAAAGGCTTACTTTTCTCTATCTTTTGTAGGATGGCATCTTTAGGAAGGATTACAAGAGAAAGTAGAGCCGTTGAAGTGGAATTGATCCTAAAGGCTTACTTTTCTCTATCTTTTGTAGGATGGCATCTTTAGGAAGGAATCCGATGGACACTACAACTCCTTCGAGTTTTAGTGATCTGACTACTCCTATAGTTATGGATGCTAGTACCCTGCAATCGGTGCTTCAAGCTTTGCATCACCAAGTTCAGTTCAGGCTCAAAATGCCCAGCTTGAGGCCAAAAATAAGGCTTTGGAAGCTGGCATGATGAACTTGTATCAGGTTCGGCAAGTGTTGCCCCCTCATTTTGGAGCTTTCAAAGGTGATAGGAAGGAACGAGTACTTGAGACACTACATTTTGGCTTAATAAGTGGAGTCAGTTCTTTTAAATGAATAACACACCTGAAGCAGATCGGAGCCTTTTCAACCGTGTATTTGGAAGGTAAAGCCCTTACTTGGTGGGACGACTTAAAGGTTAAACCTAATGTCCCCACAAGACTCGGGATGAATTCTGTAATGCCTTCCGCGAAGCTTTCCTGCCTATTTTGGATGAATTTGAATTTTTCAGGACGTTTCAATCTACCTCCATGGGAGGAAAAGGTCTTGAGGATTATGTCCAAGAGTTTAAGGAAGCCCTTACTCCTCTCGGGGTTGAATATCCACCCAAATTTTAGTTATTGAAATTCATTTTAGCTTGCCCAAGGACTATCAGGTAGAAGTCCGAAGGAATAAGCCAAAGATTGTTGAAGAGGCAATTTTGCCAAGTTATATGATGAAGCTCCTCGGCTTCGTTGTGAGCATTCTTCCACAAGTACATTTCCAAAGAAGAAGTTTTCCAATAAGGGAAAAAAAAGAGAAAGTTACTGTTGTGGATGGTCCTGCAAACAAAAGCCCAAAAGAACCTTCTGCACGGTGTAGGAGAAGGATTTTATTTTGGCTCGATCTCAAGGCTTGTGCTACTCATGCCAAGAAAAGGGTCATTTGGCAAAGGATTGCCCAGTTTTTAGAAAGCATATTCCTAAGTATACGAAGTTAGCTCTTCCTTTAACCCAGGCTCTAAAGGGCATTTAGAAACTCAAACGAAAGAGTAAGATCAGTCCACCATTTACTTGGACAGCAGAGATGAATGAGAGCTTTGAACTACTCAAAAGTTGTGTAACCTCTGCTCCAAGGTTAAGATTGGTGATCCATCACGTTCTTTCATTGTAAGGACTGATGCTAGTGACTAAGTGATCTTGCGATAGGCACAGTATTGCTACAGGATGGACATCCGATAGCATATGAGAGCAGAAGTTGAATCTTGGTCAAAGTAGATATTCTACTTATGAGAAGGAACTTTTTGTTATTACTCATGCACTCAAGATTTGGAGACAGTACCTTTATGGTTCCAAATTTGAAGTATATGCATCACCAGTCCCTACGGTATTTTTGTGGTAAATGGGAAAGTATATCCATGGATCTGGTCATTGGTTTGCCCAGAACGACAAATGGTCATGATGCTATTTGGGTTGTAGTGAATAGGCTGCCTAAGTTAGCACAATTTATTCCTACAAAGACCACAGTCAAAGCCTCAGAGTTAGCACAACTTTTTGTAGAAAAGTTGTTTAGACTGTATGGTCTACCTTGTGATATAGTTAGTAATACTAGGTAGAGACCCTAAGTTTACGGGGCACTTCTGGCAAGCAGTGTTTCGACGATTAGAAACTACTTTAAGTATGAGTTCCTCAAACCATCCAGAATCTGATGGTCAAAGTGAGAGAACTATGGAACATATGCTACGTGCACGTCTCGTGCCAAATTCTGTAGATGTTAAGAGCTTTTCATAGAAGTAGACTATCTGGCAATCATTTTGTTGATATAAAAAATTTAGTACAAAAATGGACTTGAATAAGAATTGTATTGGAGCCTTGTTATACGCTCCATAATATGATTGTCTCCCGTGGACAGTTGCAGAAGGTTGTCATGGAAACTAGCTGCAGTATGGATGTAATCAACTTGTTATTCAAAAGAGCTTTGGAAGTAGTTTGAGTATGTTTTTCCTTTCTGTCTTTAACAGTTGACCTGTGTTATAGGCATGGGAGAAATGGCGCAGCCAGGTTGCTAAACTGGATAACAGCATGTTCTGGAGTGAGTGCAATCACCATGGAACCCTTTTGGGACTGAAGAAGTTGTTGCAGATTTTACTTGGAAATGTGGATGCCCTCATAACAGCTACTTGTCATTGGATCGAGCTACTTGTGGCCCATTTTCTTTACATTGTACCCTTTTCCATGGTAAATAATACATATATCTCCATTGAACAGAATGGTTTTCAATGTTCATATTATATTTACAGATTGATTTCATTGATGATTAAAAATTTAAAATGATGGTTCGATATTTTTCTTCTGCGTTTGCTAACATATGTTCATAGTTACACTATCAGTTATATCATGCATCTATCTATGGCAGGTTGCAGGAGAAATCTTAAGTATTGCGAGGAAGTGCAAACAGTTGAAGCATGTGTCCGGTAATGAAAACTTGAGGGAGTTGCTGCTTGCAATAATATCAAATGACACAGAGGTTGATAGCAGCTCAGAAAATTCATTGCAAAGTTTATTTTCGGTTGTTGTTTATGTGCATAGAGACACTTACATGACCACAAGTATTTATCAAAAAAGGACTATCTGTTCCTACACAAATTCTTAGGGCTTTTTTACACACAAGTAGAATAAGCAGAAGATCAGAAGTTCTCCCTCTGTAGAGCAGACCCATCCATAAGAGCTTGCAAATAGTTTTTAATCATAAGACTAGGGCAAGTGTATAAATAATCAAGTGCTACAGATGGTCCAACTTCAAAGGCCGCCATTATAACCAAGTAAAGACACAAGTCTCTGGATTCTGGTCTACTGAGCTCTACTCTCTACTCAATGCTCGTGTATTGCACTGCCAGTGGATGAAATTCAACCTTTGATCTTATGCTTGGATACAGAACATGAAGTCATTAGAAATGTCTATAAATGTTCCTTCGGTTTAAAAGAGTGTGCAGATCTTACATTGATGTATCATGTAAATAATGTTTATTTTAGATTGTACTTGTTGTTCAAGTGGCAGCTAAGTTGCTTCTATTTAACGAAGTTTTCTGTATGTCTTGTTGACAAGCAGATTGTTCTTGCTGAATGCTCACAACTTTTTGGCCCATGGTGAGCACAAATCACATATTGGGGTATATTTTGTGATAAAGTGATTTTGTAAGTGTGTGATTTTGGAAGATAGTTGTAAGTGTCTTGGAGTTTTTGCAGTTGTGTTAAAGAGGTTTCAGTCTCATGTTACGTCCCATTAAATACTTGTATAGGCATTGCATGCTCATGTGATTCTTGTTTTCTCTATGCGCCTTAAAGGATGATGGCACATGTTGTGGAACTTTTAACGGCCAAGAGCACCCATGCTCAGGCTCTATTACTGGAAGAGAGGTCCGCCCTTGGTAGCATAAGTTTGGAGGAACTTCATCGAGTTATTTATGCACAAGTTCTTTCATCCCATCATTTAACTTGGCAGGTAGTTTCCCTTTTTAACCCTTTTGTAATGCTACTACTTCATATCTGATCATGCTTAAGGATGTTCTGCAGGTAATTTTAATTAGAACGCAACTATTCTTGGTTTTCTGTATCTGCCGATACTTCAGTAAAGTCCACATATTGATGGCTTCTTAAGAAATTCTTGACATTTTGACATCGTCTTTAGGTTATGCTGATCATAGCTGAACAATTCATATTGGATGAACTCATGATAATAAAAAGAGGACAAATTGTGATGGAGTTGATTATAGTACAGGCGATTTTAGTTGTACAGTTAGTTTTGGGCACTTCACGATCTTGATACCAACACATGACAACACCGATATGACGTGACAGCACATCCCTTGATATCAATATGACACAGCATCTATAGATTTCAAGGTCACAGCTTCACACATGAGAGCTTAAATTGAGTAATACAAAACAATCTGCAGTGTCAGTTTGCAAAATATCCAATGGCTGTCATCTCTAGTGTTAAGAGATTATTTTGGGGCTACTTCCAAGTTCCTGGTAAGCCTAGGATGTGCCTCTGTATCCCCATGTACAATGAATCAGATCTTTTTGGAGAAATTGCAGAGGCTGTTGTTGTGATTGATGTGAGAGCTTAAATTGAGTAATACAAAACAATTTGCAGTGTAAGTAGATCATTCTGGGGCTACTTCTTGGTAGCCCTAGGATGTGTCTCTGTATCCCCATATACAATGAATCAGGTGTTTGCTGAGGAAATGGGGAGGAGGGTGTTTGTGATTCTGTGCCCTTTGTTCTTAATGTCATTGGCAACCAACTGGCAACATGAAATTGATAAAAGTTATTTCAGCCAAGGATTGTGCCCTAATTACATGTCCATAATTATCACATTTGCGCTTTTATATTTGTTTTTATATGATATGCTGAGCATTTTCTTCTTTTACTTACTACATGAATGTTGCACTTGCTTCTGAGGAATATTGCGAGCTTGATGAATGCCCTTTTAATGGTCGCTTGTTCTTCCAATGCAGCTGTCCCCTACATACTTGGCAAGTTGTCCAAAACAAGGTTGTGGCTTGCTTGAGAACGTGCTACTTAAGCAGCCGGTCTCTGGAAATAGTCGACTGTTTTTAAAGGTACACAGTTCTCCTCATGGCAGCAAAGGGGCACAGAAGCTGCCATATTTTCTGCCAGAATTACTATTTAAGAACATTTTAATTCAATTTTTGACGTTGGAATTTCCCAACAGAGTGCATCTGATATAATCTCTCTCCTTATGCAGGTTTTGGATATTTCTCGACTTTATGACCTTGGAGTTGTTGGAACGGCCCTCAGCAGGGTATTACCATGACTACACATACTGTGGGAATAAAGTGAACATGATTTTGATTTTAATTTCAGAATGTGCCATAGTTAAATGAGCTTCTTTTGCTTTCTAGAGACGACCCTGATGTTTGGAGGAAGGAGACAGTCTAGCATAAATCACCACTGCCATTATAGTGTCTTCACATTATTTTTCTCTAGGTTGTTGGCATCCACAACTGGAAACATGGTAGAAGGGGGACTGGAATAATGTGGCTGCAGCAGGCTCGTGATGATCTAAGACTGGCTGCTATCGCTAATCAGCTAGCAGATTCAGTGACAACATTCAGGACTGATGATATTGAAAGCTTTCAGGTGCTTTGGATCACTACATTATATAGTTGTCCCAAAAACCTTAGCAGAATTCAGTATACAATGCTGAGTATCATTTTATATTGCCAAGTTCAAAGGAAAATTGTAATCTGAGCAGCTGCTCACTTTCATGGTACATTTAGCCACACTCTTTGGCATAGCAGCGTTTACCCCTAAGATTACTTTCTATGGTTGAGGGATTGTTCAGTATCCTTATTGTCTCCTTTGGGTTTCCTTTTTTGTACAAGTTTGTATCACATAGTAATACTTTGATAGTTTCCAACATTGAGGGGAAAACTTAATCTTCTGGAGGCATATTGTAGTGGTTTGTTGAAGTTTATCAGTAAAACTGGCATGTTAAGATCTTCAAGAGACCTCGATAGAGTTTTCACATTCTGGACATTTAAATCATGTAAGTTATTTCATCAAAAAAATGTACAACTGAATTGTGACTTGTTGAATCTAGGTTAGAATATCCTCATTTTAAAAACGAAAAATCTTAGTGGTAGCACTGAATTATGGCTAGTGTATTAACTCTTGCACATTTAGTGAAAGGCAATACTATATAAAACCATAGAACTTCGCACATTGTGAGGTTTAGGTGCTCAAAGTTTTTGTCTTAAGGAATCTGAATCACATCAGTTTGCTATAACTCCAGTGTTAACTTGAGTCAAAGTCTCTCGTATTCCAAGTTAAATGTCCAAAAAATAGTTCAATCATTACTTGTTTCTACATACAACCATGTGGTGGTCTATCATTAGTGAACATGCACGGTAAATCTAGACACATGCACGTTTCATAATGTTTACAAATAGTTTGGGGCTTAGTCCGATAAGCTGATCGACCGCTACTAAAAAGAAATGGCTAATTGCAGCATTTGGAGGGTTTATTAGATCTTCTTGATTCGGAAGTACGTTCTGCTCAAGGACTTTCTTTCCTCCACAGGTGGGTGGTTTGAGTTGATTTCTTTGGTATCGTTCTCTTTATAACACTATCCTTCTTAAGGGTCCTCTTCAGGGTTTAGGGTTTAGGGTCACATGACTCAGAAGCATCGGTTGGTGTGTACTGCAATAGATGTCTCTTGATCACTCAATATAAAGTAACTTTCTCATGGAATTAGAGCTTTTTGTTGGATAGTATACATACATCTGTAAGGGATCTTTTCCTTGCATGCAGATACAGGGATTTCAAGAATTCACTGCATGAAATCAGGGAGTATCGTTCTAGTGATCTCTGTAATCCCAAAGTAACAGTAGCAGGAAGACATGCTGCAGATTGCTTGTTACAAGTAAGGTCTTTGCATTGTTACTTTATCTTGTACTCATCTTCTATCTACTTACCTTGACTTGTTCACCTTTTTCTCTAGGATTTTTGTGGTCTCGAATATCAAAAGTGCTCATCAAATGCTTTATGGTTTTCATATTTTTCAGCTTTTGAAACCAGGGGCATCTCCACTACGATTCTGGCTTAGTATCCTACATGACTCAGTATGTACTACGCTCCTTCATTCCTTCAGCCAAAACTTCATTTCGCATCTGATTACATTATTCAAAGTCGCAATCTGATTAATAATGTACATCTCATTAGTTGTCTTGGTTTAGGGATAGGCACGTAGCTCGTTACATACCTCTGTTCCATGTTGCTCCATGTCGCTATAGGCATGAACATATGTAGCTACATGGAGCACATCCTATACGTGTCTTAATTTCATCATACACAAAATGGCTATTTCATTATTGTAATGCACGGGTTTTTAGAATTCAGGGTCTTTTGTTATTTATAAACTCAAGTTTACATGTGCAGG